>OZ024893.1:53167942-53323339 GCA_964017195.1 Siderastrea radians | reverse complement strand
GTAAACAACCAATAGCACCTTTGTACATTTGGCTTTGCCTAAAGCAAAATATGAATAAACATTGCACCGCGTGATAAAGACGGACTCGTCGTATTATGACCAGAAGAGAAACGAGTTTAATTTCGCTGGTCTTGACACGATTGACACATTTGTTTCAATAAACGTTTCACCGCTTTATAACGGCAAAATTGTCATATCACAAAGAAAAGAAAGGAACTTTACTAATTTAGCCAATTCTCGTAACATGTTTAGTTTGTCTCGGACCAATTCCAAAGCTAATTGCCCGGTCTTAGGAGAGATCTTTTCGAAAACTGTTACGAATTCTGAGGCAACTTGTTTGCTTTTGCGAGGGGATTCCCGGGTTGGCAAACCGGATTAAAACATGCATTATGTCATGAGATATGCCTTAACGTGTTTGAGCGTGGAGTGACAATTTTGCTTTCCCTGATGATCTGCTCGTGTTTTTCAAGCCTTATATTTTGATTTTACTGCTATGCTCACTGTTTGTATTCGCGCTCTTGGCCCAACAGTAAATATTTTGTCGTCTCTGAGGGTGCGTTTCTTTTGGAGAATCCGAAAACGGATTTGTGATCCCAGATCATATGGATTCTTTGACACCAAAGAAACGCAAAATCCGAAAAAGGATTATTTTGTCATGACCAGACAGGCTGGAGGCATGCAATATATATATCAGAACGATGTTTCTCTCGCACTGCCCTAGAATTCAACTAGAATGGAATACAATAATTTATAAACAAGGACGGTATCTGCAGTAGTCCAAGTGAACTCGCTATTGCGTTCACAATTAGCAAAATCTGGTCCCTGAATTACAGAAATAGTACACAAATGAAGTTATCCTGACGTATCAATGCTTCTGTCTGTTCTTTTGTGGAAAACTTTTCAAATATACGGAACGGAATAATCACCTGAATTTTCTTTTTCACGATCGAATGTTTTGTCGCGAAAGATCGAGAGAAAATATGGCGAGACCAGTAAATTTGCATGGAAGACCACTAGACAGATGTACTATTTTCGGATCCGTCCCCCAAAGAAACGCAACGGATCATGAATCCCAAAAATCCGGATTTAGATTTGATCTGATGTATCCACTCTGAGTGTGGATTCTTCAGATCACTAATCCCTGATTAATCCATTATCGGATTTAGGTAAAAAAACGCAAAATCCGTTTTTGGATACAAGAATCCGTATTTGGATTTTCCCAAAGAAACGCACCCTGAGTAAACCTTCTCAGTTGTGGGCGAATTTATCCCGACATTCAACGTTTGATTTGAATTCATTTTTTGTTAGCAAAATAAATAAACGGTCCGCGCATTGTGGGCATGTGCGAACGTCTGAAACTGCTAAATGTGCACATGAGTGTCTTTAAAACGCGATTTGCTTATCATAATTCGACTGAGTGATCGGCGGAGCAATGGAAAGTGAAAGTCGCTTTTAAAATGAGTTAGAAAGGGTGCCTCTTAGTCAATTCAAGTTGGTTAAAAAACGCATTACTTAACTAATGAAAGAAAATGAGTTACCCACGTAAAAAATTAATGAAGCAAATTTAAAATGAAAATATATTCAAACCGCACTAAACGGAAAGAAAACTACTGCACTGAGTCAATGATTTGTGTGACTCTTGGCTGGAGTCATATAAGTACTGAAAGGTGACATCCTGTTAGATCTGTCAAAATGATTGCGTGATTTTATTCACGGGAACGTGCTGTAGGTAATTCTTTTTGCTATTTTGCTATTCACACGGAAGTCGCGTGAAAAGATGGCTAAATCGAAGAGCATGAATAAAGTGTTTTTTTTGCTAATCCATTATTTTGGCGTATTATTTTCAGTTTTACGTTGCTTTGTGGGTTCATAAACCTTTATGTGTTATATAGAAAGAGAAATATCCTTCTTCTGGTGAGCCATTTTGTTTTGAAGCGAAATTTAGTGACGAGAAAGTGTTGGCCCGGCAATCGGGATTACATGGTAAATTTTCATTCCGGCTAGCCGGGCTGAATTTTTCCATGTAATCGAGAAGTTGATATTAGGGGCCGATTACATGGCGAATTTCAGCCCGGACTGAAATTTCGGACCGCCCACTGGGCTGAAACTTTGTTCGGATTACATGGCAAATTTCAGCCCGGGGGCAACGTTTAAAATTGGGCGGGAAAAGGCTGCAGGAAAGCGTTTTTCATTCGCAACTCAAGCGGTGCGCATGCCCAGGCTCATATTTCAGCCCGGGCTGAAATTTGAACGCGATTACATGAGGTCTTTCAGCCCGTTTGACCGGGCTGAAATTTCCAGCCCGGTTTCACAAACCGGGCTGGATTCAGCCCGGGCATAATCAGAACTTAGGACGATACACTCGTATGATAAAACAAACACCATTCAATCTTGAAGAGCAGTTGACGAGCAATTTTAAAATCAAACAGCAAATCTGACACGTTTATCTGGGTTTTAGCTGTTTATAAACAAAGAGCATTTCCTTGTGCACAAGTGATGTACGCACAATAAATCGGAAATCAAAATAGAATACCGAGCAAGCAAATAAAAAAAGACTAAGAAGACGTTTATTTCATTTATTTATTATTACCATTTATACTGCAATCATGAAGCAGAGAGGGCGAACACAAAATCGTACTCAGGTAATCACGGTACGTAAGCTCCTTAGCTTGTGCCAGCAGATCGTGTCAGCAATTCAGGAATCAAGAGAAACAAAACTGTCCAGCTTTCCAAGAATTCTTTGATCAGCGGATTGGTTGCCTATACACTAGACCGCTGACCAAACAGCCCGAGGTTTCTGCAAACCACACCCTTCCTAACACCTCCCCCGCCCCCAATCAAACCTCCCCACCCCCAAGAAAACCGCTGCTCCAATTTACTCTTGACTCAGGAACCCGTACCAAACTCAAACAAAAGAAACAGAGTCTGAGAGACGATGACAAAGATGGGGACGCATAGGTTCGCAATGGGTCCGCACAATAAAAAGTGATACGAAAGATAAGCTGAGTTATCATAGTTTAAAAAGTAACGCAATAGTCAAAACATTGTGTCACACGGTCACACTTTTCATCACGCTGGTTTGTATGATTGTATGTTGAGCGACGTAAAAATATGGAATCGTTAACTTGGGCGTTGGGTGAGTCAGAAAGGCAAGTGAAAATGCCCATTGGGCTTTCTTGTTCTTAAAAGTATCGTGCGAGATTTGCATAATACTGAAAAGGGGGAGGGGGGAGGGGGGTGGCGAAAAGCCGTTTTGGCAGTGTGCAGTTTTATATAAAGTGTGGAACCATAAAAATTGAGTGACTTTCCCAGTTTCGTCCAGGGTCTTAGTCTTAATTTGGTGACTACTAAAAGGCTAATAAAAGCAATGCACTTTTCTTTCCTTACAACCCTGTATGGAGTAGAGTAACTCTACTATAAAGACTACGGTAAGAAAGGACTAGAGTAGGGGGCGCAACAATGGACTTAGCTTGCAACTAATTGCCATTAACGGAACACAACACCCGAGCTGTTACTTGGCGAGGTAAGAGCATTCGACAATTCAGTAAATTAAGTACTCGCTACAACAACTGTGTACGAACCAATTCTGGAAAAGTCATCGAGAAATTCTTAAGAAACCTTGCATAGATCGCTGACTTTAAAATTTAGATGCACGTGAATGGTTTGGTTGCACTACGTTTTGCACGACTTAAATCATCATGCTTGTCAATGTATGTCACGTGTACCTAATAAGTGACCTTAACTTGCTAACAGCTTCTTCACAGTTCAGTGACAACTTAGGCTAGGTTTGTTCGTACAATCTCTCTGTTACTACTTTCAAATTGCTAAAGATTGTCGAATATCTGAAGTTGCTTTTAAGAAGGAATGAGTGGCCTGTAATAACTGTGACAAGTTATTATTGCTACTAACATTAGTGACAATATGCTGTCACAATTTGTAACAGATCGACTCAGTGTATTATACAAAATGCAGCTAAAAGTTATTATAATGCATGGTAGATTTGGTGGCTGAGAATCCTAAAGGACTGTTTCAGCAACCTCGTTTTCAGGACGTCTATGATCTCTCTGCTTCCCGTCCCCTGGAGGGGAGACTGACGTGGACTCTGGAAAAGTGGTTGCTGTTTCATCAGGTGTTTTCTCACCAAGACCCCATTCGCACCAGAATCAGCTACAGATTTTGCACTTCTTTCTTTCCACCAACAAAAGAGTTTGCGGAAAACACGATTTCTGGCGGTGTATATGAATGGATTTATTGTGCTACTAAGAAATGTAAGAGATATCTCTGTTAACTGTACCCTGGCTGCAAAGGCGATGATGTCCTGGTAGGTGACGGCAGTTTAAGGTCTTAATACACCGCTAAACAAACCAGAACATTTCCTATGACACTTATGATGTTCATTGCAAGGTAGATACTTGCTTCGACGACAACTGCTACCTAGCTTCGAGTTGGCAATTCCAGCGAGGACATCTCGGCCTTAAATTGCTACAAGATTACGCTTTCTTGTTTTGTTACTGCCTGTTAAGAAATTGAATGACTATTTAAAATTAGGTTTTCATAAGAGATCACTAGCAGAACAACTAAGAATCCGGGGATAAGATATCCTTATCTTAAGATACCCTTTTGGTCGACTATTTTCAAACATCTGGTTTAAAGGTTCTGCACCTTTCGAACTTTTACAAAATTAAATTAGAGCTCAAAACAAATGCAGCTAGACTCTGACTCGGACCCACCTGAAACATGGAAAAATCTTGCATCTTCAGCAAGCTCTCATTGTAGTCTTTGCTGTGGTGCAAAATGCTAACTTTCGAGGGTGAAATTTCAGAGGTCTCTTTCTGCCTTAGTATAGTTTTTTCTGAACAAAAATACATGCCAGGTGTGAGCTGAATCAATTTACTCTCTCATGCAAATTGCCGTTTCTGGCCGCAAAAATAGACATGTCAAGAATAAAAAGTGAACATGAAGAACAGCAGCTGTCACTTGGTAAACCACGTCGGTTCTGCGTCAAGCACATGAAATTTGGTTTTTGAAGTGATCAAGATGTGTAAGATTTTTGCCTTCCTGTACTATCAGTGACTCTCTGTTCTGACTTGGCACAAATTCGAGCTACTCTTAACCTGTACAATGTTTTTTTTTTACAAAGATGAGCAGGTTTCTTAACCATTCCATAATGAATGTCGTGTAAATGCGGCTTCAAGAAAGTTCTGTTGGTTTTCACTGTATTGTCTTATACGCATGTTCAGATCGTGTCCATTTTGGCCTCTCTTTAGCAAGCGTTTGAGGCACTGCTACATTTCAAAGATCGGTTAGAAATTTTTATTCCAAATTCGCTATTTCGAAAAATCGGTTAGAAATTTCGTCGCCTGACGTATCATCGTATACTCATGTGTGATAGTATTTTGATATCTCCTTTTTGTCTCACCAACTTTAATCTTTGACGATCATCAATGTAGCAGGTAACCTAGGTGGGGCTGGTTCAGCTTTACTTAGAGCTTAACTTAGAAAGAGATCACGATTGCTTCAACACTCAGTTGAATGACTTTTTTGAAGTTTCAGAATAAATTTTTGTCACTAGAAAATTAAAACTTAATATTTCGGAAATTTTAAAACGCAGCCGTCTAGTCTGTAAACGTACCTTTTCGTAATGTTGAAACATTTTTGTGGGCTTCAAAGTTCAAACACTAGGCGAAATGGCAAATTTAAACGACCTTAAACATGACTTAACCCTGTCTTAAACATAAATTTAGTAAGTTTAAGTTGCTGTTTAAGCAACTTATACCTAAGTTTAAGTTTTGCTTAAACCAATATTAAAATAACTTAAGGTTCATGTAGGTTTAAGTCCTTCTTAAATATACATTAAACAAATGTTTAGTGTCATTTAATAGGGTCATTAAAGGTATTTTAAATGTATGTTTCAACCATTTTAATTAGAACTTAAACCTGCATTAGACATGAACCTTAAGTTATTTTACGGTGGGTTTAAGCCAAAATTAAACTTGGTTGTAGGTTTAAGTCCTAATTAAATATAACCAAAACAAATGTTTAGTGTCGTTTAACAGAGACATTAAAGGTATTTTAAATATATGTTTCAGGCATGTTTAATTAGAACTTAAACCTGCATTAGACATGAACCTTAAGTTATGTTAAGGTGGGTTTAAGCCAAAATTAAACTTGGTTGTAGGTTTAAGTCCTAATTAAATACACCCGAAACAGATGTTTAGTGTCGTTTAATAGTCACTAAAGGTCACGTATTTCTAGTTAAATACTAGTTTCAGTCACGTTTAAGAGCTATATCAAACGACAAGAAACATGTGTTTTAGACATTAAAACCTAGACTTAAACTGGCCAAAATGTGTCTGAAACAAGGACCTCAAATCACTGAAGTGAATAAAGTGAGTAAACAAAGTACCAATTACTAACAAATCTTTATTGTCAATTCTCTTAGCTTCCTCCTTGTCCCATTTAAGTATAAAATAAATAAGTGATAAAATACACTTCATTTCTTGTTTATAATCAATACATGCTATCTTTATTTTTCTTAAACTGCACCATTATACTTTTTTGATCCTTGAATTTATTTAAAAAAACTGCTTATATTTCACATCTTATATTCAAATGAAAGTTCAAACACATCTTCACTGGGACTGTTCTCTTTTCCTACAAATTCGCTGACCTGAGAGACACGAAAAAAAGAGAATTTTTGCCCTGAGTGGTATGAATGAAAGTTTGACCTTAGCAAAAAAAAATCACTTAGTGAAACCGGTACTAGAATAGATGCTGTTTCAGTTGACTAGTACCTGCACCTACAGCTCCACTGTACAAGCTGTTTTGTTTGGGTGCTAATGAATGAGTACATAAGCACTTAAGTTCATTAGTTGCTTGTAGGCATTGCTACAATGCTATCCAGGACAGATTCCTCTTTCCTCCAATCTTTACAATATAGTTCATCCAAAAGCAAAACACTGGACTCTGTACAAAGGACATTGTTTCAAAGCAAATATTTCCCCTTTTTGATTTTTGTTATTAGCTGACTTATCCATATTTACAGTGACTATGATAACTGGGAGTGTTTCTGATCTGCGTCTTGATGGGGATTGAACTTGTTGATCCACTTCAGATTATGTACACATGCGACTGATCTGTTGGAATAAATGAAAGGATAGTATTAAATTCACTCTACAAATACAAATAATTCCTATGGACACTGACCCAGGTAACAGTTAAAATGTGCAGTTACTGTGGTCGCTTTTTAAAGTCAAACTGGTATATGTGAATAACATTGGTGACTCAACCCCATCACAGAATTTTCTCTTTTTCCCATCACAGAACAATGGGTAACCTTATTTTTGATAATTCATGGAAAATGGACCTAAGCTATTCATAAAATCATACATTTTAGTTAAATCGTCACTTAATAGCATGTCAGGGAAAGTAAAAAGTTCATTGCACAATAGAAACCAAAATGGACAGCAAGGTTAGCAACGCACATGGTAGAAAACTTACTATCCTACACGACAGTATCAATTAACTAGTCAATAAAAGTGCATTTTATCTAAGTTTTGAACAGTACAGGACACCGGAATTGCAGCACTACATGAGGGTTTCCTGTGTGTAATGATGCCATGTCGAGCACAATTTTTAAGCATCAAACACTCATGTAAAAAAATTACATACAAATGGGGGTAAAAAAGACACAAATTTTCTGAAAGTGCAAGTTAAATTTACATGGGGAGGTTGGAGACAAGCTCATTTTGAGTGTGTATCAGTAAATACCACAAGTACAGAGTAGAAGAAGTTATGTAAGAATCGGGATAAACTATGTGTCGTGACCCTATTCATACCATAGGTGGCACAAGCAGTAGAAGTACATGTATAGCATGTGCGATGCTTGACCAGTGTTGTGTTCACCATAACCAAAAATTAATGCTTGAATTATAGAGGTTTATATATGGGTTTTGGCTGTTTAAAGTAAGGCCCTAACACTACAAATGAGAATGTTTCTGATTTTCATAACCGAGACCGGTTTCTATGGGGTGGGCCTGGGATGATTGGTCCCATACTTAAATCCATCCTGGAGGGCTTGAGGCAGTACTTTGTTCAGCCTCTCTAATTTCGACCACACGGACATGACTGAATATAGCAGGGGCCAAGGCCCCAGCAAGCCAGCTCTTGGGATCACTGAGACATGCAGGTTTCACTACCATGGCATTGTGACATACCCAAGGTTATTTTCTGTATGACCACTCTTCACAAAGTTTTCAAAAATAATGGAAGTTAAATGTTGTAAATCAAGTGACGGGCCAGGTTCATAATTTAATAAATAAGTGTACTGGCTACACAAAAATTAATTTAAATGCCATGACACAAGACTTTGTTCATTCAAAGTTTCTCTGCCCCAAGCACTATGACTGTACTAACACGCCCTGGTGAAAACCCTCACAGGATCTTCAAGGATCTTTAAGGAATGTCAAAGACCTGCCAAAGATCCTTAAAGACAAGGATCTTTAAAGGATCCTTAAAGGATCTTTGAAAGATCTTCAAAGATCTTTATATGCAAAATCATTTGTTAAGATCCTCAAGGATTTGACAAAGATCTTCCAAGGATCCTACAAAGATCCTAATAAAGATCCTAGCAAAGATCTTTGCAAGGATCCTTCAAGATCCTCAAGGACTAAAATGGGATCTTTCAAAGATCTTAAAAGCACCCTTTCAAGGATCTTTTAAAGATCTTAGCAAGGATCCTCAAGGATTTGGTCAGGATCTCTTTAGGATCCTTGTCAAGATCTTCACAAGATCTTTGCAAGGATCCTTCAAGATCCTCTAGGACTAAACAAGGATCTTTCAAAGATCTTAAAAGGATCCTTTCAAGGATCTTGTTAAGATCTTAGCCAGGATCCTCAAGGATTTGGTCAGGATCTTACAAGGATCCTTGTCAAGATCTTTGCAAGATCTGTGCAAGGATCCTTCGAGATCATCAAGGATTTAATGAGGATCTTTCAAAGATCTTAAAAAGATTAAGGATCTTGTTAAGATCTTTGCTAGGTTCCTTAAGGATTTGGTCAGGATCTCCCAAGGATCCTTGTTAAGATCTTTACAAGATTTGTGCAAGGTTCCTTCAAGATCCTCAAGGATTTAATGAAGTTCCTTCGAAGACCTAAAAAGATGCATTTAAGGATCCTATAATGATCTTAGAAAGGATTCGTAAGGATTTGATAAGGATCTTACAAGGAATCTGTAATTTTATGCCAATAATTATTGACATCTTTACAAGATCTTTGCAAGGATCCTGCAAGATCCTCAAGGATTTCAAAGATCTTGAAAACATTCCGTTAAAGTTTTTGCTTTGATCTGGGTACCATACAAGGTTTCTTCACAAGATCTTACAAAATCCTTGAAAAATTTGACACAGTTGACAGAATCTTCAAAGATTTGATAAGGATCCTTACAAACATCATTGCAAGGATTTTCCTAAGATCTTTGCTGGGTTCCTTCAATATCCTCGTTGAAAGGACTAAAATAATGAGGATCTTGCAAGGTGGTGAGTATTATTCTAATGTCTGATCTGCTGTGTGATCAAAAAACAAAACTGCTATCACTACAAAGTACATGTATCCAACACAATTTTCAGACTTGATAAGCAATAAGTCTCAATTTCTGCTTGGAATGTTATGCTTAGTCTGTGCAAGAATTAACCATAAAACAGAAAAATTCATTTGTCAAAAAATAATTAGTTTTACTTTACCTTGTTAATTTACATGATCATATTTGAATTGTTCCAGACCTGCCAACCTCCAAAACATGCAAATCTGGAGTTGTTGAAAAAAAGCCCAGAAAAACCTGGAGAGTGGGACCTCAAACCTGGAGATTTCCAAAATATGTGTTAAATGAAAATAAGAATGGTAGATTTCTTGTTTCAAGGTATTCTTTACCTTATCTGTGCACCTATTGTATTCTTTTGCCGCATATTTTGAAGAGTCAGTTTCTGTTTCGCTGTCTACGCGAGGCGCCAGGTTGAGTTTACTGTTCACAGCTGTAGCCTTCCAGAGACCTAAGCGCACCTATGTTTCACGGGAATGAGGCTGGAATTGTACCTAGGTTTCCCTCAAACATTAGATGTGACAAATTTGGCCATTTTCAACACGGATTTTTCAATATTGCTTCATACTATCCGAATTGTTTGGCAATTTCAAGATTTTCTGATTCACCGTGAGATTTGGAGGCCAAATCGTGAGACCGTGAGTTGATACCCCAAACCATGAGTCTCACGGTCAAACCGTGAGAGTTGGCAGGTCTGCAAATTGTTCAGCATTAGTTGCTTATATTTTGTCTTAATATTCAGGCAGTCAGTCTCAGTAATTTACCGATGAAAATCCTTAGTTTTTGAACTTCTGCAGGGGTGAATTTGTTCTGAGTCTCCACAGGTCCCAAAAAACGATTCAGGAGTGAATTCTTAGCAGAATGCAATCCTTTAAAAGAGCAAGAAAAACAGAGCCAGGAGTAGCCGCCATTTTGGATTCTCGGAGAGACTGGTAATGAATGAGCCGCTTTTGGTCAGCAGCCTTATAATTGCGGGCTCAGAGAAAACGGTTGAATTCATCAATTTCGAGTTCGTGTCAAAGGGTCAACACATGCTTCCTTGGATTTCCTATTATTTCAAGCTTAAATGATGCCTCAAGGCAGGAAAATTTAGATATCTACTCTTAAGAAGGAGGTTAGTTCAAAAGAAAATGATTTGTAATGAAAGATTGGCTTCAAAATAAACGATTCTAAGAAGATCATGTTCTTTCCTGTCTTCTTCAATCTGCTTCCATTCGAACCTATATGATTGTAAGCTACAAGCTTATATTAATTTACGTGTAACTAGTTACACCTGAGGCAGGCTGAATTGCGAGTTTATTTAACTAAAGAAGCGGTTATGGCATAATTGTGCAGTTTATAGAAAAGTTAAAATGAAACATTCAATACAATGTTCTCCAGTGCTTTTCCACTGTAGAGTGTTTCCATCACTGTAGTTAAAAGGACATGCACTAGCACAAGACAACTGATCCGTCTTGAGTTTACAATGTCTTGATTTAAAAGCAATAATAGAGATCATCTTCTAGAGAATTGTAAGAATGAAATGTTAACTGAATACAAAACAATTCAGAGATGATTTTAACCACAAAATGACCAATTTGTTCTGTTTTGTTCTACTAGGAATACATTCAATTCATGATCAGCTGCTGTTAAAACAGATGTTACACTTATGGCCAGAGCACTGCAGTGTCCGAGTCAGGAGTAGCCTGCTATGTGCTCAGTATTAAAGCTAAGTCACTTTTAATGAACATAGCAGTCAATTTTACTGATTTCCCTTTCTGTGAATCCTAACTACTCAATCTACCAGGACACAATGCAATAAGTTATCTCTATAAATCCGCTCTAAATGAACACGGCAAAATATTTTGAGAAAAAAGACAATCAAGACAATGTCGTCTAATTCACTCTGTGTATACTGATGAAGCTTTGTGTAAAGTAGTTCTAGGTGTAGCAATTCAGAATAATAATAATATTATTGTAATTTTCCCAATGTTGAATTAACTTTTATGTATTCAGTGATGTGAAATTCAGAGGACAATACATAGGTCATGTACATAGGTCCGAAAAATACATAATTTTATGAAAACTCTTGTGAACTTCATGGAGATGTTATTTTAATCACAGCTACACTGTGGGGAGAGTTGAAAACACTGACCCCGCCTCCACGGACTACCCTATGGACTACTCCACGGACTACCCTACGGACTACCCCTACGGACTACCCTCAATAACCAGCCAAATTTACTTGTACCTACCTGCACTACCTACACGATCGTAAACAGCCACCATCTTGCTTTTGCCCGTTTCCTCAACCCAGTCCTTCTTATTGCAACCTAACTTCGCGCCCAGTACTTCTCAGGAGACTTTTAGGTGAGTTGTATTCAAAAATGGCGACTTCCAGAGTTGGCTCCGTCTCCTGCTTGGGTGTTGGGTTATAAATTTTTAAGGTGGACATCGATTGACTGATTTTATGAAATATGAGCTGTCATCGGCTGGCACGTATTTCATGAGGGACTGATGATATCGCTGATGTCATCTATCATGCAGGTGAGAACTATATGCAAGCACAAGACCCATGGCTCAATCTTAAACACTCTTTTATTATTGTTTTTGTTTTTTTAAAAGACATTTAATGTGGAATGAAACTTACAGTGCAAGATGTTGCTTATAGCCTCGAACTGTTATCTGGTATACATGCAAGCTAACACTTACTCGTGTTATCAATAAGGAAGGTTTAAAAAAGCTGCTTTTCAGCAAATGTTAGTGTCGACGGCAAACATTTGAAAAATATTAAAACGATTAATATTCACCTAACACTTACCGAACATCCACCGGTGTATTGAAGAATGGGCCGAGACTGAAAAAAGACTGGGACGAGGAAACGGGCGAATAGCAAGATGGCGGCTGTTTATGACCGCGTAGGTAGCACAGGTAGGTTTGTCTCTTTTCCCCGTAAAAGTAAATTTGGTTGATTATTTAGGGTAGTCCGCAGGGGTAGTCCGTAGGGTAGTCTGCAGAGTAGTCCATAGGGTAGTCCGCGGAGTCGGGGTCAGTGGGTAGTCCGCGGACTGGGGCTCAGTGTTTTCAACTCTCCCTACACTGTGTCAGTACATGATGTAGTCTCTAGGCTAGTTTCCAGACTGCTGAAACTGTAGTAAATTAATGCTCTAAATATATTTGCAAGAAAGTGTTTTAAGGTTTCATAATACAGGCCTTAAGTTTAAAATTTTCATTTAGAGAGAAAACTTGTGAAGAATCCTTACAATTTCTGCAATAAAATTAATGCTTAATCAACTTTAAGTTTGTTTGTTGTTTGATGTACATTAGATCCTAGTGTTTGCTATTCTCAGTAATACTAGGAGCTCAATTTTTCCTCAAATTTAATCATATTCTTTCAGTTTCCTAGCAATTTCTTCCACGCTAATCTAAGACCATGCGAAGCTTGGAATTTCTAGGAATTCCTAGCTTCATTTTGTAAGAGCTTGCAACATCCTCAATGGTCCTCAAAGATTGTTGTGGATCTTGAAAGAACCAAAAAGAACTTTGGGAGATTTTTGAAGATCTTTTTTAATCTTGCAAGAACTTGATGATCTTTTGAAGATCCTTGAAGATCCTGGCAAGAATTGTGGAGAAATTCGAAGATATTGGGAAGAATTTTGAAGATCAAAAAAGATATTGGCAAGAATTTTGAAGATCCTTAAAGATCTTGGTAAGAACATTGAATATCTTGACAAGAATTTTGAAGATCTTGACAAGAATTTTGATGATCCTTAAAGTTCTTGGCAAGAACATCAAAGATCTTGAAAAGAATTTTGAAGATCCTTAAAGATCTTGGCAAGAACATTGAAGATCTTGATTGAAGATCTTGACAAGAACTTTGAAGATCTTGGCAAGAACTTTGAAGATCTTGAGAGGAATTTTGACGATCCTTAAAGATCTTGGCAAGAATTTTGAAGATCCTTGAAGATCTTTGCAAGAACTTTGAATATCCTTGTAGATCTTGGCAAGAATTTTGAAGATCTTTGTAGATCCCTGAAGATCTTGGCAAGAAATTGAAAGATCTTTGTAGATCCTTGAGGATCTTGGCAAGAAAATAAAAGATCCTTGAAGATCTTGGTAAGAACCTTGAAGATCCTTGAAGATTTTGGCAAGAATTTTGAAGATCCTTGAAGATCCTTGAAGATTTTGAAAAGATCTTTGCCAAGATCCTCAGAAGGATCCTCAAAGGTCCTCATGGAGATCTTTAAGGATCCTTGAAGATCCTTCAAAGATTTTTACCAGGGCGTACAAGTAACTAGAAATCAGTGAATATATGGTCATGTTATAACTGTTCAGCAATCAAGGTTGGCTTAATGTGAGCTCACCAACATCTAGGAATTTAATGCAGTAATAAAACAATCAAGAAAGCTCCCAAATTATGTGTGGCAGTTTTTGATGACTATTAATAATTATCAATAATTGCAAGTATCCACGGGATTTGTTTGGATATTTTCTGAAGCCAATTAAATTCATCAATTGAAATTGTTTCTGGCCTTTACACTTCATTTATAGTGTAATGTTTTTAGTTTGAAAACTTAACAAAAGAGTCAAATACCAGATATGGAATGCACTGTTAATGGGGTCGCACATTTGTGGGATTTCAGGGGTAAGTAGGGCTTTGGGGTATATTTCCACAAAAGTGACTAACATGGGGTCTATAATAAATTGGCTAGAGAATACACTATAATGGGGTAGGGGTTCGGAGAGGCCAGCAGCACATACCCAGCAAAAATTGACCCAAGTACCCTTCCCCCCCATTCCCCAAGGCTTTGATGATATATAGAGGATATTACACGGCGGGGCAAAGATATGAATTCTATTTTCGAGTGGTAAAAACAATATTTTACGAGCGAGTGCATCGAGTGAGTAAAATATTTTTTTACCGCGAGAAAATACAAGCCACAATGTAACTTTCTTTTTATTATATAGACAAGAGGATTTTTGCACAAACAACAATATCCTCACTAGTGAGGATATGGAAAATATGCCACTCAAGTCCCGGATGTAGTTTCGTATGAACTTTATGAGTGGTCTATTTTCCACTAAAACACTCTTGTCTATATAATAAATTGAGATATTGCATGGCGGCGCGAAGATATGAATTTTATTTTCGAGTGGTAAAAACAATATTTTACAAGTGAGCGCAGCGAGTGAGTAGAATATTGTTTTTACCACGAAAAAATAAAATTTATACCTTCAAGCCACCGTGTAATTTTCTTGTTATTACATGGACAAGAGTGTTTTTGCACAAACAACAGTGCAAGAGCGGGAAATGACGTCATCGATATCCTCACTAGTGAGGATATGGAAAATACCCCACTCACGTCCCGGATGTAGTTTCGTATGAGCTTTATGAGTGGTCTATTTTCCACTAAAACACTCTTGCCTATATAATAAAATACAACAGCAGTTACACATAATCTATGTTCATACAATGTATTGATGTCAAGTGTTGTGAGGGAGTGACTCTGCAGGGTGTGACTTGACATTATGGAGCAAGATGCCCAACATATACAATCATTTTTTCCTCTTGAAAGAGTAGCCCTCGGAGCATGCTGTTTCCAGGTGATGTATTAAGTTGTATTTAAGTTACTGGTTTAATGTTTGAGTAAGGGCTGATAAGACTGCAACAACAGGAAGTCAAACAAGCAAAGGGTGAAACACAAAAGTACATGCAAACTGGTAACCTTTTTGGCAAATTAGGGATGTTTGCTCATCTGGTACACCTGTACTTTCAATAATATCATTTCTTTTTTTTGAAAAGTCAATATTTAGGGCCAATCACATGTGCTGGGCTGGCCCATGATTAGCCAGGCTGGTTCAGGCCAAGATGACTGTTCAGCCTGGTATTCCATGTACATGATGTAAGTCACCCTGGCCTAGTAAACACAGTTTACATGGAAAACTTTCAGCCTGGCTAGTTGGGATTCTGGCATCACATTGCTGGGATCCTGGCAAACTGGGCTGAGATTTTCCCATATAATTGCTTGGCCCAATTTTACTTTTGGTATGTTTAACAGTCCACATGCTTCCCACACAAACTATGTGGCCAGTAGTATGCAGTTTCAAAATGTAATGTATAGCCCTGGGTATTATTGAAATGTCCCTATCAACATGAAATATAGCAAAGAATGCTTACCTTTAAAGTGCACCTAACCCCTAAAATTTTTTTTCGGCTAAATAAATTCTGTTATCATCTGGAACATTTCTTCGCAAAAATTTTTTGATTTGGTTAAATTCTCGATTTTCTGTTTCTTGTTAAAGTCAAGAAAAATTTGGTTCACGTCCGAGTAAGAGGAACCTGGGGCGAGCCGTAGTTGTGACGTCAGATCAAGAACCAAGAATTCCACGCCGCTTAGTTTTTAGCTGTGTTTCTCTGACTTTATTTGTTCATCGAAGCCTTCTGACCTTCTAGCTAATTCGAACAAAGTCATAGTATGACTAAAATTCCAATGTTGTAATCCAAAGCAGATACTGAGACGAGCTACGCGGATTCTGCTGATTTGTAGATGAATTTTAGCTCTGAATACGAGATAGATGCGGAACACGAAGTCGACAGTGCACCGCCAAAGGATGAAGAAAGTGGCGTTCTGCCCATATCTGCTAAAAAGCCGCTCACCAAAGAAGAATGAATTGCTCAATGCAAAAAGGAAATAAAGGCAAACTAAGAACTGGAACAGTAAATAAAGCAACTTACGATTGGCCTTGGAGGGCCGCGAAGAAACCGGAATGCTGAGCTTCGCCCGTGAGTGTTTACATTTTATTTCGCACGTTCGGTCTTCACGTTTGGTCTTGGTTTTCCTGCTCTCCGCTTCTCGCATTTGAGATTTATACTCAAGCTGAGGGAACCTCTTATAGAAATGGAGATTTTAATAAAGCATTCCTTTCTTCATTTATTTATTTTACATAGAAGTAAATGTGGAAACTGCGATATTACTTACGTCTTGTCCATTTCTGTAACCAGCATTAACAATAACAACATTTTATAACACTAGTGAATGAGGAAGGCAATTATTTTCTAAGCGACATTGACGAGAATTATAAGCACGAGAGTTTGTTGGTATCGGTTCAACTGAGATTATCTTACCAATCATTTTTCTCGCGTCAACGTGCAAGCAGTTTTCTCAGATCCCAGCGCGAGCGGAAATGTACAAATTATGTAAATCAACCGGCCCTCGCTTAACTCGCGACTCGAGGCTTCGCCGCTCATCGCTCACATTTCTATCTTCTTGCGGCTTTTTTTCGCACAAAAAATGGTAATAAAAGAATTAAGAAAGAGACTGCTTGTCCTCTACTTCAACGGAGGATATGAACAGGGGATCTCTGCACAGTAATGTTTTGTTATGCTCCGGTGATTTGATATGACTCGAGATAAAATTCTCATAGAGAGGCACGTTCATAAACTAGAATAAGGAATAATGGCAATGGCTTGTTATTGTGGAGAAAGCGCGTTCGGTTCTGCTGAAGGAGGACTTTCTATAAATACGGTCTTTAATTTTAAACCGTTCGCTGTTTTGGGCACCGCTTACATGTAATTATTTAGCGCTTACCGTGTAGCCAACTTGAATAATTCGCAAAGGTAATAATTTTCTGTGTACGCGTATCGCGGGTATTCTGTGGTTAATCGGCCGTTGAATCATTGGAAATACACAAAAAGCTATCGTTTGATCGGATACTAAAGTTGTTCATTCATTCATACCTTCTTCTGCGACAACAAATCTTTGGCATCGAGCGTAGTATCGAGTGCTTGGAAGACTGCATCTTTGCTCGGTGTTGCTTTAAAAAATCCACTCATTTCGTCCCTTCGCTTCTGATAGCTCGTCGTCAAAAAATGCTGTATTTTTGTAGTGATACGTCTTGTGATTCGTTTCTTTGGTTACTATGTCTCGGAGCAATACGAACGGTCGACAGTTTTCTGTACATCTTCGAGAGCTCAAGAGAAATATAGCTCCGATAGAGATAGCGCGAGACTCCGGGTTCTTGATTTGACGTCACAAGGTGACTAGTCCCATGCCCTCGCTGCTCGACCCTGAACCAAAATGGTGTCTATTTTCGGCCGATTTTCCGTACTTCAACCGCGCACAGAAAATCAGGGATTAAACCAAATCAAAAACTTTTTGTGACGAAATGCTCCAAATGATAACAGGATTTATTTGACGGGGAAAAATTTTTTAGGGTTAGGTGCACTTTAAGTTTAAAATAAACATACTCAGCAGCTCATGTCACAAGTTTTTGACAAATGTACAATTGAATGGCACGAGAAGAATCTTTAACCACGGAGCTTGCCTTTGTGGTTTAGAAGCTGAGCGATGAGAATTTCTAGGCCAGTTTGAAATGCAGTGTTCCTTCCTTGTTTTTCTCTTATTATGTACAGTAGAATGATTTGCAAAACCCTTCAAACTGTACAGAATGCACCATTAGAGCCACAAGGATCAAACAGAAAACCATTGAACTGATTTTATTTTAATATTGAACTCAGGCGTAAATACCCTTCACAATATTCCATGTTAATAGGGATGTTTCGGTATTGCCATATACCCTGTTTAGCCCTGCTAACCAGGCCAGGCCTCGTTAACAGGGATGGCTTGATCTGCCAAGATCCTGGCAAGTCTGTTCACAGGGGTCCACATAAACTACCTCACTTTTAGTAGTTTCAAAATATAATTCCTTGCTCATGTTATCAGCCCCTATATTTATTTGCAAACCTTTCTCTAATAGTCAAATCTTCAACAAAGTAGATTTGATGAAGGCAATCCGATGTCAAAAACTAAACTACAAAATGTAATTTCCAATATTTTTCTTAGCTAAAAACTTACAATGTCGGTCCTCTTTGAGTGCACGTGTTCGCAAACAATACTGAAAACCTACATTATAAGTTACTATATACTACACATCATCTGCATGGAGACTAAAAGAAAGACGGCTTACCTTTGTTTTCTGTATTTCCGTGAATGGAGAGATTCAATCCAGAATAGGAGAAGAAAACTTAGCTTCACAAGCCTCATTGAAGCGTTCTTCAAGTTCAAATATCCCGCCAGTTTAAATCCACGATTCACGACGATTTTGCATTTGTGCGCGATAGAGGTGGTTTTAAAACTCTGTACGAAGCTTTATGGGATCACCAGCGGTTCACATATCACTAGTATTTTACAAAATAGCACTATTCCAGATAACAAATGGAGCAAATTCTCGTTTTTACCTTTCAAAGACGTCGAAGAAATATCACACTTTCGTATCATTTCAAAATGGACGCCAAGAAAAGTGACGCCAGCACAGAAACCGCTGATCAAGTCCGCCGCCTCATCTCGTTTCCAGTTCCCTTAGAGCTGCGCTTTGAGGAGACAACTATTTCCAGAAGATTTTTTCTACAACAGTTTCCACCCAATTTTTTTCTTTTTCACCCAATTTTTTTCCTTTTTGTCGAGGTTAAGCAAGAAACCAGTGTTTCAATTTCGCCGGAGGGTGAAAAGTTACGTGAAAAGACGAGTTGTTTTGAAAAAGTTTACACTAAGACGCTTTCTGTTATCAGATCCATCATCAACTGGCTTATGATGAGATTAACATTCCTTTAGTCATTGCTTATAAAATGACATGATTAAATGAAAGGTTGACAAAACAACAGCCTAATGCATGAGTTTTTGCTAACTTCTCTCTGACAAGTCACTTTCCGTCATGATTTTATTAAATGTTATGACAGCTGTCATGGACACAGATATTTCATTTCTCTCTGTATATTAATAATCTGTAAATTGATGGAACATTTGCGCGTAATCAAGGGTAAAAAATCGTAAAGAGCGAAAAGAACAGTGCTTAAAGATGCGTAATGGGCTGAAAAGAGGCGTAAATTTTACTCAGCAAAGCCGTTCAAAACACAACGGGAAAATCACCTTATATTTCATATTGGCCTGTCTTCTGCAAACAATAACCTGTCAATTAGAAAATGTATCGCGCGTTAAGAAGGATATAGAATCGTAAAAAGCATAAATAACAGTGCGTAAAGATTCGCTGAACGGCGTTAAAGAGCCGTGATGTATTGACAGCAATGCCAGACAAAATACAGCGGGGAAATCTTGAATGAATGATGAGACGTAAAAATTTCATTTCGCTCTCTATTTTCACAAGTAATAACCACTAGTTACACCATCTTCATTTTTGTGCTTTACGTATCTTTATTGCCCTTTACGCAGCCTTCACGCGTTCTGTGAATTTGGCCTATGCGCACGCGCTAAACCAAAATGTTTTACAATTTACAACAGAGTCTGGTTTAAAATCTACCTTAATTGTAAAGAAAGGTTTTTGTAGCAAAGTTTAATGGCGTTTGGCAACATAGTACTCAAATAACCGCTTTACGGTAAAAAATCAGCAGTGAAAGGGTTAATGTTGTGTTTACCTAGACTTAAAACGATCCTAAATCTCTACATTGATTTAATGTTGTTTTAAAGTAAGTTTAAATCCTGTGAGAGATTTCGCGTTACATTAAATGTGGCTAAAATAGCCTTAAATCATTAATCTGATTTAATGTTATTTAAGTTAAACCTAAATTTGCCTAAATCTTCTAACAGATTTAATGTCGTGTTTAAGTCTTCTTAAACTAAAGGTAAATCTTTCACGTTATTTAATATTCATTAAACATTTATTAAACATAGCTTAAATCATGAAACATATTTAACATGCATTTTGGAACATCTTAAACAATACTTAAATATGAAGTCTTGTTTAAGTCATATTTAGGTCGCCTAACCCTACATTAAATTGATCTTTAGATTTAATGTAGTAGTATTGCTTAAACTCTACTTAATTTTGGCATTTCATCTAGTGAAACCAGCTGAACGATATTCATTGTTCAAATACTTTTATAGGGCTTTTTAAAAAAACGGAGCAAATGTTAAAACCGCAGCCGACAGCTCCTGAAACTTAGTTTCTAGTAAAATAGATGTTAGGTATTGGATTCCATCCAATGGCATTATAATACGGAGCTCCAAATGGTTAATCATTGACTGTGCTGTGGACACGTGCACAAGACATTGATATGTCCTATTAGTTTCAGTTCGCCTTCGTCTGCATTGTACATGTTTTGCTTTCAATCATGCCTGCAAAGTCTAAGCGTTCTTCCAAAAAGGCCGACCAAACGGGGGACTGTTCCCCTTGGCTCAACAAGTTTTGTTCCAAGCACGGCATCCCTGCGGCCCTCGTGGACGTACTCGAGGAGCACCACGTTACATCGGAAACCATCCCCGCTGGTATAACAGAGCAGGATCTATCCGATATGCGCCTCGTGGTGGGGCACAAAATAATTTTACGCCGGGTCATCGCCACTCTGAACAAGCCCTCGGACTCATCTACCGACCTAGCACCAAGTTTACCGGGGTCTACTTCACCAGAGGTGTCGCTACCACCTTTCAAACTCGCAGACGAGCTAGCTAAAATCGAAGCGGAGTTTAACGAGTCGAAAACAGCCCCTCCCGCGACTCCCAGCCATAGTCAACACCTAGATTCTCCCGAACAAGTTCAAGCAGACGCCCAAGCTGTTTCTACGTCAAGTGAATCCACTGGATCTGAAGGTAAGCCTTTATTACCTTCAGACCTAATTTACGGCCCTGATGGAAAACAGCTTAAGCCTCTCCAATTAACATTTGCGCATTTCATGTTGGCAAACTTCAAAATTCTCGAGTCGCTCATGGCCAAAAAGCCCGGGGAGGCGTCGGATTACTTGAAATATCTCAAGTTTTTGGCCATTAAAGGCACCAGATTTCAAACTAAGGCGATTCTTGCCTTCGACCAAGACTACCGAGCAACAAAAACGCGCGACAACTTCAGCTGGGGGACAAATGTGGATGATTTGAGCGCTCAGTATTTTGATGCTGCCGTCGCGCTACGACCCACGCCGTCTCCAAGTACGCGCATTAACTCTACGGATGGTCGCAAGTCAGCCAACCATCAACCAGTCACCGATGAGTTCTGTTTTCGGTGGAATTTTAGTCCCAATGGTTGCTCAAACCCTCAGTCATGTCGGTACAAGCATGTTTGCATTCATTGTTCCCAACAACACAAAGGGAAATCATGCCCTGGCGCCACGGGGTCTAACACCCAGAAACAATGACCTTTATTAACCTACTCAGTTGAAGACTGCGCAAAAACCCCGCTTGAGGTCTCGTCTTTTGTTAATTCTTCTCCGCTTGAGGACTGTCCTTTGAATTTCCACGCTTGGAAAAATGAACTTTTAAACGACTCGGATCGTTCTTTCATTCTCGATGGTTTGCATCACGGGTTTAAGCTTATCCCGGAAACAGACACATCGGGTATTGACAGCTATGCTAATGATAATTATTCTAGTGCAACGTGTCCTGAGTTTAAGCCCGAAATGGACCAGCTTTTCTTAAAGGAGCTCGCTCTAGGCCGTATTTCTCGTGTTACCAACAAACCACAATGCATCCACCCCATTGGCCGCGTTACCAAGAAAGACTCGGGTAAATCCCGCCCGATCACGGATTGTAGCCGACCGCATGGATCCTCTTTAAACGATTATATCAAACGTGACCTTGAGACGTTTCGCATGAACTCTATTGATACCGCTGCGTCAGTTTCGACTAGCAACTGTTTTTACGCAATCGTAGATATCGAGTCTGCCTGGCGTTGGGTGCCTGTCTTTCCTCCTCATCGTCAGCTGCAAGGATTTCGCTGGACGTTTGGTCAACATGACCCTTCTCGTTATCAATACTTCGTCGATAACAGACTCTGTTTCGGTGTTTCGTGCGCCCCCGCAATTTTCAATCGTTTATCTAATGCCATTGTTCGGATGATGGCGAGACGCGGTTTTCATTCTGTTGTCAACTACTTACTGCGATTTCCTTATCATCGGAAACACACACGCTGAGTGTCAACAAGGTCTTATCACTCTTATCAGACTGCTTCATTCACTCGGGTTTAATGTCAGCTGGAAGAAGGTTATTTCTCCAAGCCAACGTGTCACTTTCCTAGGAATCGAACTTGACTCTACTACTATGTCTCTTCGCCTTCCGTCCGACAAGTTAGACCATCTAAACACACTCGTTACGTCCTTTTCTAACAAAGTCTCCGCCTCCAAACGTCAACTTCAATCCCTCGCAGGATCATTAAACTTTGCTTGCCACGTCGTGCATGGAGGTCGCACTTTTCTTCGTCGGGTCATTAATTGTATAAACAAACTTAAGCTTCCATCCCATCGTTCTCGTCTTTCCACGCAATTTCGCGCAGATCTATTGTGGTGGAAAACATTCCTCGTCACATTTAACGGCCGGAGCATGATGCTAGATTTTCGTCAGCCCGTTTACTTCCAAACCGACGCGTCCTTCCACGGTTTCGGCGCCGTATGCTCCGACGACTGGTTTGCCGGATCCTGGTCCGATTGCCTCGCTCCTGATTTTCGCAGTTCTCGCTTCCACAATCAGCACTACAGTAACGCGGGTCACACAATCGACCCCTCGCTTCGCTCTAATATTAACTATTTAGAGCTATTCCCGATGGAGAGCCTATCTGCGCTTCTGTGCGTCGTTTGGTTTGGTGCCTATCCCAGCTTCGCCCAGAACTGTCATTCGATTCCTCATCCATTTGTCTACTTACTGCAAGTACTCAACGATCCTTAATTACCTGTCAGCCATTAACGTCCTTCATAGACACTTCGGCCACAATGTCACCTTTCAGGATGTTTTTGCTGTCAAACTAATCATTCGCGGTCTCCGGCGCATTTTGGGTGATGTACAAGAACAAAAATTACCCATTACTCCGGAGATTCTTTTGCGCATCCGTTCCGAGCTTATGGCCGATAGAGACTCGGGCTTCTGGGCGGCGATGCTCATTGGTTTTTACTCCTTTTTTCGCAAGTCTAATCTTGTTCCCAAATCTGCCAAAGATTACGACCCTTCAAAAACCCTGTCACGCGAGGATATTATCGTCCGCCCTTGGGGTTTAGTAATCTGTGTGCAGTGGTCCAAGACCATCCAGTTCAAACAACGCAAGCTACTCATACCGGTTGTTCGCCTTCCCTCGAATCACCCCTTGTGCCCGGTGCAGGCCTACGAACGTCACTTACGCCTATTCCCCGCACCACCCTCCTCGCCTGCCTTTCTGCATTTTCGTGCGGATTACGCCACGCCCATCACGCACTCTGTATTTACCGCCAAATTACACAAGTCCCTGAGTCTCGCAGGGCTTCAGGTCTCTCACTACTCTGGTCATAGCTTTCGGCGTGGAGGAGCAACGTACGCCTTCCGTTGTGGTGCGCCTATCGAACTCATCAGTCTGCAAGGAGACTGGTCTTCAGATGCTGTGCTGCTGTACATAGCTCAGCCATTAGAACGTCGTTTGTCTGTGGCACATCTTATCGCGATGAACATTATATCATCTTCTACCTGATCCTCCCATTCACCACCCTGTTTTTTTATTATTATTATTATTTTTTTTTTCTTTATTTTTCTCTCTGTTTGTCTGGCGGTTTGGGCGGGCCGCATCAGGGGGGGACAGTCTCGGTCTCGGCTCCTCGGCTCCCCCTTTGATGCGGCTTTGCTTTTCCCGGCAAACAATAAAGTTTTATTGTAAATGTTTACCCTGTGTGTTTTCTTCATTAACCTGCGTAGGATTATGTTAGGTATTGGATTCCATCCAATGGCATTATAATACGGAGCTCCAAATGGTTAATCATTGACTGTGCTGTGGACACGTGCACAAGACATTGATATGTCCTATTAGTTTCAGTTCGCCTTCGTCTGCATTGTACATGTTTTGCTTTCACCCACCCATTCCCACCCGCGGGCCGCATCAGGAGGGGACAGTCTCGGTCTCGGCTCCTCGGCTCCCCCTTTGATGCGGCTTTGCTTTTCCCGGCAAACAATAAAGTTTTATTGTAAATGTTTACCCTGTGTGTTTTCTTCATTAACCTGCGTAGGATTATACGTAGTCAGCGGCACTTTCAGCCAGGACAGTGAAATACTAAGTCCACCCTTGGACTACAGCTGACTCCTGGTGTGCATTTCTCGAAAGCCACGAAACGATAACTCACATTATATCTTGTAAACAAAGACGTTCCTAAGCATGAAACTTGCTAGAAAAATTTCTCATCTTTACAGATATGTTAAATTAATATTTAACAAATTGTCACTATGCTTATATATGGCCAGGAAGCCCTCAATATCTGTCATCCGTACATGACAGATATCCTGTGATATACGTAGCTCACCATATTTGGAAGTGCACTGTAGATGTGTTCAGGCTGCCATTTTGAAAAGCGAGGAAGTTTTACCAGTGTTTTCCGGAAAATAGTTTCAACACCGTAAAAGAAATTTCCCAAGATTTAATGCTCTCTAAAAAAGAAAAAATCAACAAATATTTGCTTCAGCTTACAAGGATATCCAGAGGTTGATTTGGAATTTTCATAGGGAGAACTCAACCGAGAAAATGCTTTTGTGAGCGGAGAAAAAACTTCAAACTCACTTGCTCACGGAACAGTTTCAAGTTAAAAAGACTTTAATTCAGAGGAAGAGGACCTATTCTTGGTAAGGTAGTAATATTTGTTTGTTTCACTATTCCTACTCATTTCCATACATGAGTTTGTAAGTGAGTCTTTTTCAGTCAACAATAGTAAACTTCAATTTATTGAAATTTTGCTTCAGCTTTTGCCTTTTTACTAAATATCATAGAACCATAGTTTCTCTCGTTCTGAAAATGTTAGTCGATGAGAATTTCCTGAATAATTGTTAAATAACGGCGTTGTAGAATAAGTTTTTCGTATTTTTACAAATGACTTTTTGGGGCCGAAATGTGTTTCGAGACTTTCGAGAAACGGGCCCCTGTCCATAAAGTTTACGACGCAGTAGCCTAAATAAATTTGGCGAATTAGGGAGTTTGTCACTAATAACGGCGATCTCGCATTAAAAGTCTAAATGTTTGCGTCATTAAAGAAGGTTTGTTCTAATTGGAATTGCAAAGGAGACTATTACAGTTTTGCATGACACACCGTTTCCATTAGCACAAAGCTTGTGATTAATCTTTGACAACTTTTTGACATCTTTAACTTTCATGCTCTCGTGTCAAAGGAGCAATTGAAATTTTAAGTAACTGCGAGAGGCGGAGTTGTCAAATTTATGTTCGCGCTCGTGATTCCTACTGTCATAGTTCTTGGATTTATCGGTCAATGGAACGGAACCCACTAAAAAGTTGTCAAGAATAGTCAAAAATTGTCGAAAACCAATCAAAAACCTTCATTTGTGCAGGTGGTAACGCTATGGCACGTAGCACTTTAAAAGTTTCCACATGAAATTTAGAAATAAAATGCCGACCCTTTTTTGTTTTTTTATTATTATTAATTCCAATTTACCTTCCTCCAGTTAATTTTAGGTCTCTAAATTGTTAACTCCCTTCTCTTCAGTTATATTCTACCTCATGTAGACTTAGCGTCGTTCTCAGAAAATTCATTATTTTATCACTTGGTTTTGGTGAGTTTCGACCAACTTCCTCGTCTCCTGCATCGTGCTCGCAGGCTATGATGAACGAGACTATGGTTTCACTAAAAAAAAACTTAACAATACATTGCGAGGATCGAGCTATCTTTTAAGTATTAACCAAACGTGTTTATTTTAAGACAACTTCATCGAACGAAGAACAGAAAATGGCGCACTGTTTCTTTCCCATTCATGCAAGCGGCCATTCAGTTAAACCTGAATTGAGGTTGTACACAGGGTTTTTTTCATCACATGAAGCTTAGTATAATTAAGGATTATTTTTCATACCTTTGCTTATGTTTAACGACCGTTTTGAGCTTTCTCTTTTATCCATTTACAAAAATCCTTAGAAAATGCAATGCAGACGTATAACCATATGTAAAGTGAGTTTTAAAAGACGAGGGCAGTCTTCGGATATTTATAATTACTCACTCCAACTTAATGTACCCTAGGCTTGGTTGGATCAACTTTGTTTAGAGAAAGATCACGCTAAATGCTTCGACAGATGTGAGAGGCTCATTAAAGTTTTTGGTTGCTTTAAAGCAAAAAAAGGCATATAAAATTACTGGTTTGTTCGAAGTTGCGAGTGTGGGTTTTAGTACAGATGTTGGCTTGCCGGAAAAAGAACTGGATCGTTTATATCTCGGTTGAAATTGTCAAAAAGGAATGACTTAGACCAAATTCATACCACCGTCGAGTCTGTGAGGTTCGGGAAGAAAAGCTCTAAATGAACGGGGTGTTTAAATTACGATCAGCGGGGCCCCTGGCCACGAAGTTGTAAGGTTACTGTTGTGTATGGCAAAAAAAGTGTTTTTTTTTTAGTAAACATAACACCATAAAAAGTATGGTAAGTTCTTATGTATTTCTTAACCCTCTTGTGCGCGCGAATAAATAATTACTTATAATAACATTTGTTACTAACCATGCAGATACAACCAACAACCAGTCTTTAAACTTACCTTTAAGTAAAACAGAAAACGGCGTTTGTGAGCTTCAAACCAGCTAAAGGAGTCAGTTTGTAGTCAGCGCGTAGCCTGCATGTCATTAAACCAAGACAACGAAGATAGCTGGCAGTTAAACAAAAGCGTTTGTGTTGCTGACGACTTAAGGTTACACCTGTCTCCTGTCCAGTTCCGAATTTTCTTCCCGTAAAGCTTAGTGACAAGAAAGACTGAAATAGCCTTATAAGCGTGTTTTGAGTTAAAACAGCACTTATTGACACTCACCTCCTCAGTCACTGGTGAAAAAAATTGTTTCCTGCTTATTCACGCGAGAGGCCATTCAGCTACATCCGAATTCAGACTACGTACTAGGTTTATTTCTACCTTCGCATGGAGTCGAGTGTATAAAAGGATTAATCTTTAGACCATTGCCGTTTTGTTCCCTTTTTTTTTATTTTTGATCTGTCTCTATTCTCTTTCACGTGTTATGACATAATCATTCGCAAATTAAGTGATTTAAAAAATCGAAGACACTATTTACACAATAGAGTTCTTCTGTCGAAGGCACTATCTGTGATAGGTTGTACGAGGGAATGTGATGTTCACAACAAATAAATGAAATTTGAACATCAAATTTCCGAGGGAACCTGCCATACATAGGGCCTGAGAAAGAAGAACTCTATTGTTTGTAATGTACAACGCTAAATTTTGAGCGAAAATTGCCAAAACAGACACTATGCGCTGATAGGCGCCTCCTCAGGAGAGACACTATCGCGTCAAGTGAACGATTTCGACCAATGGGAACACGCCAAAATTTAGCTTTGTACTATAAATTTCTATTTTGTCGCACCAAGTCAGTCTTTGACGATTACTAATGTAGCAGGTATGGTTGAACCACCTTTATTTAAAGAAAGTTCACGCTTGCTTCGACAAATAGTGGAAAGTTCACTCCGATTGTTTGGTTCCTTTTTAAGCGGAAAAATATTGCCAGTAAAATGATTGGTCCGCTCGAAACTGCGTGCGTGCATGAGTTTTTTGTACTGATGATGCCGGAAAAAGGAACCCAAATCTTTTACAGCTCGGTTAAAATTATCAAAAACCCACCAGACTCCGACGCCTAGTTCATACTACTGTCAAGCTGTTATTAAACAAGGTCTTTCAGTTACGATATTATAGCTGTAGTGTTGTTTTGGTGAGTAAGCCAGTTTTCTAGACATTTTTGTGTGTGCGAATAAAAGAATAACTTCTTTTATGTTTGAAGGTAATTTTTTTTTTCACTAGAATAAGCTCCAAACACGGGGAAGTTTTAAGACGCAGCCGATTAGTATAACTTGCCTTTAAGTAATTTAGAACACGTTTTTGGGCGCAAACCAGCTAAACGATACACATTATTAATATATAGATTTAGCCAAGCCTAAAAGCGGAGCCGCGAAGGAATAAACTGATGTTCGTTTCTCAAAAATAGTCCTGAAACTTTTCGGTCTGAAATATATTTCGGGGCTTTTTTTGGCTCGTCCGCTTTCGAAAAGTGTTTCACAAAAAGCCTGAAAGTGTTTCGAATTGTCCTCCAATATTTTGGGGATCTGTTCTGTAAAACCAAGCTCGAAAGGTCATTCTGGAGGCTGAGCACAGCTTGATTATTTTTGGGGGGGCATCAAACTGAACATTTTACTCACGAACCGTGTTGCTTGGTGTTTGTAATGTTTCCATGTCCTGTCATTAACTGTCAAGGCTTGTCAAATCTCCTTGGATTATTGGCTGTTCGCTTGAATGAACTTGAAACGGCGCTCGTTTACAAAAACAAAATAAAAATTATTCGACTGTTTAAATGGGTTATCTTCATCGCGTTCGGATGTTAACAAATAGCATGAACTGCCACTAAATAAAAATATTACTCTGGTCAAAAATTTATACTGACATTTCACCGGCGTTTTACTGGGATTACCCGAAAGAAAGGATCTTGGGAGCTTCGAAGCACTTGTAATAAACTTATCGAAGAAATGTCGCGTAGGTCTTAGCAGCCGCGAAAAAATTCAAGCACTTTGAGGAACACACATTACTTACCGGATAAAATAGCTTTAAACTCAAAACTGCTTCGCTTATAGTTACTTAAGTAACCCTTATATTTCGTTCTCTAACTTGAGACCATCGAGATTGAAAACAAACAAACAAACACCGTCCAAACATTCTTAACTCTGTGGCATAAGTTTTGCGGCTGCAAATTGTCTGAATTTAGAGCGCTTTTAAAAATGCACAGAACTGTTTTTGGAAACTTTTCGGATGTAATAGGTTTAAACCGACAACTGCTTCGCTTATAGTTTTTCAAATAACTGTTATATTTCGTTCTCTAACTAGAGACCATGAAGATTCAAAACAAAGAAACACCAAACACGCTTTAATTAAATTATGCCGGCATAAGTTTTGCGGATGCGAAGTAAGCCTATATAAAGTTAGGCGCTTTGAGGAACGCACAAAACTGTTTTCGCAAGCTTTTGGAATAAAATAGCTTTAAACCAACAACTGCTTCGCTTAAAAGATTATTACTATTGAAAACTTCTAGGACAAGAAAATCGACAGTTGCACAAAGAGATGGACCGGACAGTCATAATTGAAAGCAAAGCTTGTGCAGTTGTCTTGCGACTGTGCTTAGACCTACTGTTATGAATAAACAAACACAAAAGAATAGACAGAGAAATCATTTTTGAAAAAAGTTTATTCGAAAACCCGTAAGTTTATACTTAAATGCAATTCGCGTTACACTTCCAAAATCGTAGGTCAGTCCACACTAGTGAAATCGGCTGAGCATGGCAAAATATTCAAGAATCTGTCACAAATCTGAGCGCGTTTTCTAATAATTTTTTTAAGTCAAAAGTAAATGACACATTTCTAATGGCATAAATCAAATTTCCATTTCAAAACGTAATTTCTTTCACCGTAATACTCGAAATCATGTACCTTAGACCCTTTAAAAACTTCACTTACTCGGTTGTGTTTCAAAACAGGGCAAACTCTTCGCCATGAAGAAAACAAAGCCATGAAGTCCTTTGAAGGCAGCTTTCGTAACTTGAACTTTTCGCCTTCTACCAGTATTCTTTTGAACTTTTTCTTTCCATTTATAGATATTGTTTTTTTTTGTCAAGTATAAAACTTCAGTACCCTCGAACAATTGTTAAATGCTTAAGAAGCTTAAGCTTTTAAAGAAACCTCTTTTTCAAAAGCCACGATGGTCATGCGATTTTCCGCCAAGAAAAACGCGGGTTGCCCAAAAGCACCGCGCGATTTCCCGCCAAGAAAAGATTGCATTCTCTACCCCCGTCGGGTTGTCTTGGCACTCCCCTCCCCCTCCCAGAGACTGCGCGGACGGACGGACGGACGGATGTACGGACGGACGGTCACGTGACCATTACGTTACAACCAAAATTTCTCGGCTTGATAGGTTACCAAATTTCCTTAGCAATGGAGCTCCCCTGGCGGGCTTTGCCCGCAGGCTACGCTATAAACATTGTGGACTTCAATTCACCCAAGGCAATAAAAGTACTTATAACACGCTGGAACGTGTTTTCCTGACAACTTTACGGTGCACCTGTCTCCTGTCCCTACAGCCTAATAACACCGCAGTCTAAATGGGGCTAGTTAGAGAATTCTAGTTTACATATCGTTTCTCAGTTACGAAGTTTAATAACGGTGTTTTCGTATTGGCGTATTGACAACCACCTAAAGGGTACACCTGGCCCCTGTCCTTAAAATCTAATAACACGGCGGACTCATTGTTGGTAATTAGGAAGTTTGTCTTCTAACGGCGTCAAGTACTCGACTTCCTTGTTGACTCAGGAAAAGTATTTCGACTTAACATGAGACTTTGGATGAACTCAAGCGAAAAGTAAACAGGAAATGTTTCTAACTACGGCTAAATACCAACAAAAATGGAAATAGCTAAATATGTTGAAATAACAATGAATAAATGTGGCCAAATCCTGTTTGTCGTTAATTTTGAATATTTGTTAGAAGACGTCAATTAACGGCTAATAAAAGCAATAATAACTCTTATTGCACTTTTCTTCATTTAAAAGCTTGTATTAAATGGATGCTAGAGTAAGAACGGCAACAATGGACTTGCAAATAATTGCCCACTAACTAGCAAACATGGTACGTTGAAATGCAGCGAATCATGCAAGTGCATTCGACAACTCAATAAATTCAGTACTTGCTACAACACCTCTGTAGGAACCAAAACAGGAAAAGCCATCGAGAAATTCTTAACAAACCGTGCATAGTTCGCTGACTTTGAAAATAAGTCTGCCTTTCATGCTATTCATTTTAATAAACAAACAAGGATTTTAGTTTCTAAAGAAACTGTGGTGCTGCGTCGGTGGGAAAGTGAAACACTAAACTTTGGATTATCAACTGAGTCGATGAGTTGAAAAGGTCGTTAAAATGCAAAACTTGGGATGTGGGTGAATGGCTTGGTTGCAGAGTGTATGTCACGTGACCCCATAACTGACCTTACCTCGCCAAGAGTTTCCCACAGTTTAGTGGGCAATCATAATCTATCCCACCTTCAGAGTACTAAATACTGACAAATATCTGAAATTGCTTTTTGGGAAGGAAAGAGTGACCTGTAAAATCTGCGACAAGTATTTTAAAAGTTGCTCACATTGGTGACAATACGTTGTCCCAATTTGCCACTGTTCTTTCATTTCAGTTAGCCATTTGACACTAAAGCCTTGAAAATTAAACAATTAATCACAAACGTTGTACTAATGAAAAGGGCGTGACGTGCAGCGCGCAGCACTGTGATAGTCTCCAGGGGTACTCAACAAGACAATTTAGGCAGAATACTTCAAATGTCCTTTTTCTGTTTTCTCAGATTGTTACATGGCTTTTAAGTGGATATTTGTGAAAACAAAAGAAATTCCATGTTACGAAAGATTGAGGTGACATTTCGCCTAAGAAAACTCTAGTTTTTGATCACAATTAAATCCGAATTCCTAAGGCGATTACGGCTTCCGAACAGACATTTCACCCAAAAGATCACTTGCGCTTTAAAAAGCGTAGCCGATAAGTCTAACTTAATTTAAGAAAAAAATCCCTTCCCCCTGTTTTATCCTTATACTAGTGACAAAAAATACCTTGAATACTATAGCTCTTATATTGTAACTGAAAACCCTGTTTAATTGAGGGTTGTCCAATACAACCAAACTGAGTCGGACCGACTAACGCAGTGTACGGTCCGTCTTACTGGAAGTCAGGTCGTGAGAGACTTAGAAATAGGGCATGTGGGTCTTTTGGCACTACACCCAAACTGAGTCAGACCGACTGAGCCAGTGCACGGTCCGTCTTAAGGAGAAGTCAGTTCGCGAGAGGCTTAGGAAAATATAGCACGTGGGCTTCAGAGAGGGTAGAAATGTCAGCGGACCGAGTCGATCGGACACGGCCCGTCACGACCCGTCTACCAAAACGCGACCCGACAAAGGTGAAGTCAGTTCGCGAGATACTTAGAAAAAGATGACAGATGGGCTTCAGAGAGGGTAGAAATGTCAGCGGACCGAGTCGATCGGACACGGGCCGTCACGACCCGTCGAACAAAACGTGACCCGACAAAGGGGAAGTCAGTTCGCGAGACACTTAGAAAAATATGGCAGATTGGCTTCAGAGAGGGTAGAAATGTCGGCGGACCGAGTCGATCGGACACGGGCCGTCACGACCCGTCTAAGTAAACGCGACCCGACCAAGGGGGAAGTCAGTTCGCAAGAGACTTAGCAAAATATGGCAGGTGGGTTTCAGAGAAGACAGAAATGTCGGTGGACCGACTCGATCGGACACGGGCCGTCACGATCGGTCTAGCAAAACGCGATCCGACAAACCTGAAGTCAGTTCACGAGAGACTTCAAAATATGTGGCAGGTGGGTTTCAGAGAGGGTAGAAATGTCGGCGACCGACTCGATCGGACACGGGCCGTCACGACCCGTCTACCATACTGCGACCCGACTAACTGGAAGTCAGTTCGCGAGAGACTTAGAAAAATACAAGTAGAGTGGTATGAGGGAGGGTAGAAATGTCGGCCAACCGTCTCGATCACACATGGGTGGCACGACCCGTCTAGCAAAATGCCGCCCTTCTCATCGGAAGTCATCTCGCGCGAGAAAATAAAACAAGAGCGAACTCTATTCCTTCCAAACATCTCTAGACTATGTTGATCTCTACAAGTGCGAACGTAAAAGCTGAGGACCTGAGGACTTAAAACTTTCATTGAAAAAACCTCTAGCCCGCGTAAGCGCTACCGCCCCGGCGGATCTCTATGTCCAATGAGGCTAACGGGTTTTTTGACTATGTCACAGCCATACATGTATACGATCAACTAAAGAGAAGCGTTCGAAAAAACAACGAAAACACTTATAGATTTAACTTTTCAGTTAAAGCGTCTTAACTTTTTTGCATGATAAGCGCTACAAGGACGCTGTCAATTTGAATCAATGCTGAATTCTACACAACAGACCATTCAAAAGACTCGGATAAGTTTGATCCGACGGGGTGCGAGAAATTTTTCGCTTGAATGGCCTATTGTCCTCGCAGCACTTTTCACGCGGGAAAAAGCAAAGTTAAAGTTGTAAATGTTTTTCCGTCACTTTGTAATGTGGATAGTAAAAAAAAACCCTTTAGCCTTAGTAAACGTAGAGACCACTTTCGCGGTGCGAAGAGGTTTTTCAGTGAAGGTTTTAAAGTCCTCAAGCCCTCAGCTTCTACGTTCGCGCTTTTGGAGATCAACCAGTTTTATGGACGTTTAGGAGGAGCAGACTTTGACCGCCGTTTATTTGATTTTAACAAAACGCCCTTACGGTAACATGCCTCTGATTGTATGATTCTTCTGGTTTTTCCGATTCTCCTATTCTACGACTGTACTTGCAATTGTCCGATTTTAACAAAACGGCGTTCTGGTAGCTAGTCTCCGATTGTACGATTCTTAGTAGTATGAAATTAGTAGTAGTAATTCTTTTATTGAAAAACGCATTTCGCAGTCTAAACGACTAGATTAAGTGCCTGTTACAAGAATAGTAATCAAAATAATCTATCTCAATATAAAATATCAAAAATTAGTAATCGTCCAATTTTAGAAAAACGACCTTATGGTAAGTGTGCGATTGTACTATTCATCCGATTTTTCCGATTGCACGAATCTAATGCTGTAGTTTGCGTTTTTACGTCTTCTTGTGAGACCCCAATTGTCTGATTGTTGCAACTGTCCGATCTTCACTTTTCTCGCATGGCACGCTTAAAGAACAGGAAATATCAGACCGTCTTCTTTCATTGCACACCCTTAACGAATTTCTTTTGAATAGCTGAGTTGTTATTATGTAAATTTCGACGACTTTAGGAGCAGTCTTTGAAGGTTACCGGCTCACGTTCAAGAACAAAGCATTCATGCATTTATCTTTTCTTTGTTCGCTTTCGTATGTTCATTTGCGTTTCCCACTTCGGCTCGTGTGTTTTCAGTTCCTAAAGAGGGAAATTGATAAACTGATACGTTGCGATTTTCATTCCCGCCTCACGTTCAGGGAATGAAGCATAAAGGGCATGTTCATTTGCGTTTTCCGCTTCGGTTCGCGTGTTTTCCCTTAAAAAGTAAATATTCTAATCGGTGTGTTGCGATTGTCATTTGCGCCTTACGTTTAAACAATCGAAATAATCGGAGAATACGAAAAATTATGGATCACAACTCCTATTACACCATCCTCCGATTTAGCACTTATCGCACTCTTCTGGCGTGTAGATTACTCGTCTAACGCTTAGAACGAGGTATACATGCATGTGTAGTTTAGTTTTTTCGTCTGCTTGAGTTTATAAGCGTCTCCATTGCTCGTCTGATGCTTAAAACGAGGGATACATGCACGTGTAGATTTTTTTCCGTCTGCTCGCATTTATAAGCGTCTTCATTGCTCATCTGACCCTTAGAACGAGGTATACATTAATGTGTCGCTTTGCTTTTTCGTCTGTTTAAGTTTACAAGCGTCTACGTAGCTCGTCTGACTGCTTGTCTGACGCTTAGAACGAGGTATACATACGCGTGTAGGTTTGTTTTTCATCTGCTTGCGTTTGAATATGCGTCTCCATTGATCATCTGACGCTTAGAACGAGGTATACATGCATGCACAGTTTTGTCCGTCCTCTGTTTAGATTGATAAGCGCGTCCATTACTCGTCTGACACTTAGAATGAGGTATACATGTATGTCATTTGGTTGCCATTTTCCTCCGTTTGCGTCGTGTTAAGCTTTTGTTCGCGAACTGAATTCCGGTGAATCGGGTGGAGTTTTGCTGTGACTGGTCGTGACGGTCCGCCAACATTTGGTATCCTGGGCCTCCTTTAGCTAACTTCCGGTCCACCTCGTTCCTAGGGTCTCTCTTCTTCCCATACCTCCGCTAAAATTCTACTTCCGGTAAGGCTTAGTAAATTTCGCGACCTGACTTCCGCTGAGTCCGGTCGTCTGTGTTTACAGTCGGTCCGATTCAGTTCGGGTGTATTGGACATGAGTGGTTTAATTAGAGCTTCTTGCTTTGAAAACTTACTTCGATTCTGTTAAAACAGGCTTATTGAGTAAAACCGGCTTGCAAATGCGTTTGAGATCATCATTGCAAAACAAGTCACAGCTTCAGTGAGAGCTGCTCGAATTTGTGCCAAGTCAGAACAGGCAATAATTCAGAGATAGCACAGGAAGGCAACAATCTTACATCCCTTGATTACACTACATGTATTTTGGAATAACTTCAATTGTGCGTGATGCGGAACCGAGATCATTTGCGGACAGCCGTTATTGACTTTTTAATCTCGACGAGTGGATTTTTGCGGGTCATAAACGGCACTATGATTCAGATAGTAAATTGTATGATTAAGCTCCCCGACAACTTGACAAATACTTTTGTTCAGAAAGAACCTATGCTATGGCAGAAAGAGACCTCTGAAATTGACCAAAATTTCACTTTGACTTTGAACCATCTTTAACGATAATGAACTTCCAACCATAGCAATGAGGGCTTGCTGAAAATACTCGTGGTTAATTTTCCTTGTTTCAAGTGGGCCCGAGACAGAGTCTAGCCTTATTTTGCCGAGCTTTCTCAATTTTCTAAAAGCTCAAAAGCAGTAGAACTTTTGAATAAAACGTTTAAAAATTGTTGTCCAAAGGGGCGTCTTAGGTAAAATAAAACGATACTTGGAATTTCGTCCCCGTCTCCGGATTCTTGATTTTTCTGCTCGTAAGCTCTAATAATGTATAAATCATTAAAATAGTCATTCCTTTCTTTACGAGGCGGTAACGAAACAAGAAAGCGTAATCTTGTAGCAAGTTAATGCTGAGATGTCCTTGCTGGAATTGCAAAACCGAAGCTTGGCAACAGTTATTATCGAAGCAAGTATCTGTCTTGCAATGAACATCGTAACCTTCAGAGGAAATGTTCTGGTTTGTTCAGCAGTGTATAAAAACTCTAAACTGCGATCAAACACCAATCTGTACATTATTGCTTTGGCAGCCAGTGATCTGTTGTGTGTAACAGTTGAAATGCCGTTAGCTTCAGCTGTATTAATCACTGGAAGGTGTATTTTTGGCGAACCCTTGTGCCAGCTTCAGGGTTTTGTTGATGGGTTCGTTGCAAACTCAACTCCAGCAACGATGGGTTTATTGGCGTTCAACCGATAGGTACGAATGATGAAGACAAACTGCTACAACAAGATCTCTTAACCGTGCAAGTCGAAAGTCTGGCTGAGTTACGTTGCGCCCGGCGTGGCTTTCTCTCGCTTTGTATCTGCTACTGGGGCGAATGACAAATTTGGAGCACATTTGCATTCATTCCTGGTTACGCAGTTTGCAGCGTTGCCTTCACTACATAGAAAACGGAATCATCCATTAATGCGCCATGTTGGGTTTGCTTTTTGCTTTACCGTTTTTTATCGGTCTTTTAGTTATTGCAAGATTTTCCTTAGAGCCCGTCAGCACGAGGTTGACGTGGATGCAACGTTAAGGAACTTGAGAAACCAAACGGGAATAATTTCCCTGCAATCCATTCATATACGTGGCCAGAAATTGTTTTTTTTTTCCGAGAAGAACTTCGCGAACTGCTTTGTTGGTGTGAATCGAAAAAGAGGTCGTAGGGAGAAAACACCTAAACCAGCAATCCCTTTCCCAGAGTCCCTCGTCTCCCCTCCAGGGGAAGGGAAGGACAGTGATCAGAAAAATCCTGAAAATAAGGTTGAAGAAACAGTCTTTTAGGGTTTGCAAACGCCAAATCAACTGCAAATTAGAAAGAGTTGCCAAAAAATAATCAAAAAGCTTTCTGCACGTGGTAATGGTACGGTTCACAAAATTGCAAATTTTAAGTTGCCGCGTGAAATTTAGAATTTAAATGCTGACACGTTTGTTTTTCTGTTAGTAACTCTTGACATGTTGTTACCCTCTTCATGTAGATTTGTCTCGTTCTTAGAAAATTGATTATTTTATCTGTGGTTGAAAATGAGTTTCAAATGAGTTGGGAATAACATTCTTGTTTTGCGCATGGCGCTTCCCTTCTTGAGACTGTCACGCAGGCAAGCTATCATGCATGACAAAAGAGATATGGACTCACTGAAAGAAACTTCACACCGCATTGCACTTAGCTGTCTTTTAACCCATTGACTCCTGAGGAAATTTACGCGCAACCACCCCCAATTTCTTGAAGATCTTTCAGGATTCAGTCGAAAGAAACGACTTGAAAAAATTAACACAATGCGCCACAATGCGCAGTAGATAAAGACAAATTCTCAGCTTTTGTTGTTACGTTTTATTTCCCCATGGATGGTTAGTGAGTTGTTTTTTAATTACAAGGATTTGTCAGGATCGAAAATTTATTGTCAAATTTAGCTCCAAAACAAGATTTAAGGAATTTTTTTCAACCGCGCGCCATTTCTCTGAGTCAAAATCGCAAAGACAATAAACTCTGCAGTTATCATTCTCATGAGAAAAGCCGTGTCCATTCCCGATATATTGTAAAATTATTATTCATCAGAACTTTGCCCACCATAGACTCTCCAGTAGCTCAGTGGTAGAGCATCCGACTAGATCACGGAGGGTCGTGGGTTCAAATTCCATCTGGAACTCGGAATTTTTTAGGCGGCGCACGTGCTGCCGTCTAATAAAATGGGTCGCACATTCCTGAATTGGTGGTACTCAGTAGACTTAGTCTCCGCGCGGAAATTCCCTCTCGTTTCTTATAAAAGTAGCACATTCCTGAATTGGCGGGTGTCAGCAGACTTAGTCTCCGCGCGGGCTCTAAATAATCAGCCTCGTTATAATGACGTGAATTTTACGAGATTGAAAGTGTGTAGTGTAATTTTGTTGTTTTGAGTTTCGCGGTGTATTGAAGTTGAGTAAAGGTAATTGCTGAATTGTTTATTTCGCTGTTTTTTTAGGAGATTTCGTTTCTAAGGGGCAGTGTTTACAAAGGCTAGTGAGAACTTTGGAGTTGTGGAGGTTGTCAGTTTGTCGGCATAAAAATAGTTGTGTATGTTGTGTTGCTTTGTGTACGTTGTCATTATGTGGGCATAGAAATAGTTTTGTATCTGGTGTTGCTTTACTGAGTTCTTAACCTGGGAGATTGTCGATGACTTATGGACACTATTGTTAACAGTGGTTCGACAGTGCTTGCAACTTGACGGGTGGGGTGATATCCAAAAATCAATGATTGAGTGGAATGTCAGTTTGAAAATCCTTTAAGGTTTCCCATTTCATCAGTTAATCAATGCCTTAAATTCTGGACATTCTTGGGTAATATGTTTACTAGTGTGTGGGTAGAATTCGTTCAGAGGTCATTAAGCGAGGAGGTTCTCTAGCTCTGTTGAAGAGTTTTAAGGTGAATTTTTCATTTGTAGCTCTGATGAAGCGGATAAATTTAGTGATTCATGGAAGAACTGACTGTCATTTGTAAGAGGCGTTGTGGAGGTAAAGATAATTGATTTGTTTTGTAAGATGATGACATGGATTAGATAGAGGATGTGCGCGGGTGATTGTGTAAAGGAGGTTAGCGAAGGCCCACAAGTCTGTTTTAGTTCCTTGAAGTAGTTCTCGTTACCAAAAAAAATAAATCGTACAAAGGAGCGTAATGTTGTTGTTTTGAGTTTTGCGGATTATCGAGGATAATCAAAGGTAGGTGTTGTATTGTTTATTCGCTGTTTTTAAGGACATTTGGTTGAGAAGGGCGGTGTTTATTAAGGGTCGTGTTTACTTTGGAGTCGTCAGCAATGGTTACTGTTTTCGGATAGAAATAGTCTTGTTTTTGGTGTTGTTTTGAGTGCTCGATAACAAGTTTCTGGCTTATTTCTGAGAATGTAGTGGCAGCTGGCAGATTGGAGAGTGTAAAAGAAAAACCTTGTGTGTGAAGTATGGGTATTGTTTGAAATAAAGCAAGACAAGTAACATTGCAAAAATGTATTATTGTTTATGTAGTTGATGCATTTTTTAACGGAAGCAAAACAATTATAGTATCCACAAGTTGGTTGTCTCTTACTACCATTATAAATGACATAGAAAGGGAGATTGAAATGTAATTTTGTTTAGCGTGCGAGATCGTCTATGAGTAATGGAGAGTATTGTTAGTTGTGGTTACATAGTGCTTCGAACTCAACCGGTTGCGAAGGCGATGACAAACTCCATTGTTGAGTTTTGTGAAGATGTAAAGCATAGGAAGGAAGATATTGTTGAGTCTACTGGTTAAATAGCTGCGAACAGTAAACACCGATCTTTACAAACACAGGTTTAGAGGTTTTAGATTGCAAGTAGCCTCTATTTATTTCTTAAGGTAAAGTCAATGATTTTATCAGTTAATCAATGTCTGAAATATTTGACATTCTTGAGAGGTCATTAAGCGAGAAAGTTCTCACGAAAGCAAATCTGTCACATACGCGACATTTCTTTCGTCAGATTGGCTTTGTTGAAGAGTTTGAAGGTGAATTTTTTTATTTGTAGCTATGACGTAAGCAGATAGATTTAGTTATCTATTGGAGACGCTAGCGAAAGAGACTCTTCGGAAGCTTTGACGATAAAAAGTTTACTTACCATTCTAGGTAAGTTACGTATATTAGACTGTTGATGTTTTGAGCGCCATAGCACGAGTCACATTGGAGCCCGAATCAAGTTCGATTCATGGTAGAGAACTATTTATACATATAAACAGCCCAGGGAAAGGAAGCTGACAGACTCTGCGCCGCCTGAAAATTCCCTCGAATTTCTTGTTTTCCGAGTTTTTCAGTTAATGCAAAATTTATCATGCTATATTTCTACAGAAAGACTCACTTGGCGGCTGGATGGTTGCATCTCAGGTATGCTTTAATGTGACTGCGTGATGCAGTTATGAGTCCTATGTGTGCTTGTCCTGATTTGACTATGTGACTGCGTGATGCGGTTCTAGTCAAGACGCACATTTCATCCTTGCTCATCATAGAGTCTCCAGTAGCTCGGTGGTAGAGCATCCGACTAGATCGCGGAGGGTCGTGGGTTCAAATCCCATCTGGAACTTGGCATTTTTTTCCGAGTTTTTCAGTTAATGCAAAATTTATCATGCTATATTTCTACAAAAAGACTCACTTGGCGGCTGGATGGTTGCATCTCAGGTATGCTTTAATGTGACTGCGTGATGCAGTTATGAGTCCTACGTGTGCTTGTCCTGATCTGACTATGTGACTGCGTGATGCGGTTCTAGTCAAGACCCACATTTCACCCTTGCTCACCATAGAGTCTCCAGTAGCTCAGTGGTAGAGCATCCGACTAGATCGCGGAGGGTCGTGGGTTCAAATCCCATCTGGAACTCGGAATTTTTTTTCCGAGTTTTTCAGTTAATGCAAAATTTATCATGCTAACTTTTATACCAACCACTTTTTCAATGCCACAGGGAAAATAGAGAAGATTGACTTAGTAAAAACTCTGCAAAACGCTCAGAAATGCAGGCGCTTGGTGCAAAAAGCAAACACGTGCTCAGAGACACTTATTCCTATGCTGTTCCTTTACCGTTCAAAATGCTCCCACCGGGAATCACAGCATAATTTTATAAAATTTTTCAACAGATTCCATTCATTTGAGGTTACAAAGAAAGTCATTTTTCATTGATTTCTATAGCAGCGAAATTTTAACATGAAACGAAGAAAAATGAGGTTGCCTATTTACCGAGTTAGGATTTCGAGTTGGATTTCGAGTTAGGATTTCGAGTTGGATTTCGAGTTAGGATTTCGAGTTGGATTTTCGAGTTAGGATTTCGAGTTGGATTTTCGAGTTGGATTTCGAGTTAGGATTTTTTTGGAGGTTTTTTTTGGCGGGATTTTTTTGGCGCGTATTTTTTTGGCGAGGTTCCAATACATTTTGAGTGGTTTTACACAACGTACTTTGTCACCGGTGTTGCACGTTTTCGCTGTTAAGATGGAGGAGGAGGAGAATGTCAGACCGGTAAGGGCAATCTTGTTTAATCTGTCTTAGTATTGCTTGTGTAATTGTATGTTTTTACTGAAAACAATAGCTGGCACTTCAATGATTGCTTTTAGTTATGAATTATTCATTAACTTTCGGTTGTCTTTTCATTTGCAAGCCAAATCGGCCGGGGTTTTTTAAAAGCATGAAGATAAACTCCATTAAAATCTTTCAAGAGAATTATACACCAGACCAAAGCTATATGTGATCCCAGAAATGTTTTCAAAAGCACATGATATATCCAGGACTGAGTGGAAGTGCCAAATATAGAAAGGCAGATTAGAAATATTTTCAGTATTTATGCGCGGAGTCAATGTAATGAGGGGTATAAAATTATCTCAGGTCCAACCAGAGTGACAGTAAAGAGTAAAAAAAGATATGATCCCTATTCCCTGATTAAAAATATTGCTTGTTCAATATTCTTAGTAGTTGCAGACATCCTACAGATCAGCGGTTTTTTTTTTTACAGATAGTCATCGATTTAACATCAAGCCCCATCATCGATTACTCGAAGAAAGAAGACGAGGTTGGTTTCTTTTGTTCACTTTTCCAATTGCACACACAGGCTGTTTTATTGGCATTTAAGTAGTAGATGGTTTAGTGACCAGTTCAAATTGCCAACAAAAGGCATAAAAAAAGTTTGCATTTTTTTAACTTCATTTAGTGCTTTCAGAAATTTATGGAGCCATTTATAAGCAAACAGAGTTGTCAACCATGCTTCATTCATACCCAATACATGTATGTCTAATTTAATAAGGAATAAAAAACTGAGGGGGACTTTTTAAAAAATGTGTAGCTCCAAAAAATATCCATACCTCCCCCACAGAAGGGATTTTTTATACGAATCCCCCACCCTCTGGAATTTCCAATTAAACTTAATACATTTCTTTAAATTTGTTGGTCTTCGAGCCTCCCCCCCCCCCCCCCCCCCCGCCAGGAATTTCCTTTCCCTTCTGTGGGAGAAGTATGGATATTTTCTGGAACCACACAATTCAGTTTCAGGAAGAGATAGAGTCTTAATTGAATGATGAAGCTTAATGTTGTGTATCCTACCATAAAGCTTTTTTTTTTCATACAGAATGTTTTCGATTTGACCATAAGCCCTATCAAAAAAGAGCTTGATCTTCATGTTGCCAGTGATGGTAGCATAAAGGAGGATTACAAGGTTATTTTTTGTTTTTGTTGTTGTTGTACGGGCTGCGTGTACATTCTTATCTTTCATCAGTTATTTTATTTACTCTTTGAAAGTAACAATAGTGCAGTGTTAAAACAATGAATAAATAATTCCCCCCCCCCCCCTACGATTTAAAGAACAGTGACAGTGATTGCAGTCTCCTGGAAACACCTAATTGGCTGCAGGATGCAAAAAAGGTCAGTATCCTCAGTTATCTGTTAATTTTTTTGTGATTTAAACTGTGGTGAATTGCATTTTTAGCTAGAAAGAGTGCAGCATGTGTGTGTATCATTATTTGATTTCCAGGTATTCTACCACTACATGTTAAACAAGGATCCAGGCAATAACAATGTTTTTTAATTATTGTCATAGCAAAATGTTAAAGAAGAGCTGCCATACTCAGATGAGTCATCAGATGACTGCACAAATGAATGCCCAAAATGTGCAAAGGCCTTTTCAACCAGGTCTAATCTGTTAAAACACACACGGCTTGGGAGGTGCAAGGGAAACCACACAGAAGTGTGAGTAAATACAACAAGTTTAAACATCAAAGTTTTTTCTAAAAGACACAGGGTATTAGATGTCGAGTGTTGTGGACCAGCTTTTTCCGGCTTCCACCTGAATGTTCTGGGCCCCCAACATGGACTGAAAATTGTGTGAAACTTATAAAATAATAATGAATGATAATCAAATAAAGAGTGGTAATTATTATATATATATATATATATATATATATATATATATATATATATATATATATATATATATATATATATATATATATATATATATATATATATATATACTCGTTGAAGGAAAGCGAGGACGGACAACTTCTGACGATTAAAAAGTTAAAAAATTTAATAAAAAATAAAAACGTTTCGGTCTTAGACCTTCATCAGTTACATCATGATGAAGGTCTAAGACCGAAACGTTTTTATTTTTTATTAAATTTTTTAACTTTTTAATCGTCAGAAGTTGTCCGTCCTCGCTTTCCTTCAACGAGTTTTAATTCCATGCAGTGAGGCTTGGACTGTGAATCTTTGATCCTCCTGACGCAGTGGCATTCTTTGTTGGCCTGAGGCAACCATTAACTGTTTTTTATATATATATATATATATATATATATATATATATATATATATATATATATATATATATTAATCAAATGTTGATTGTCTGGCTTCATTTAAAAAATGGTTGCCCAAACTGTCTTAGTACTATTACAACTCATTATGAAAGATAAAAGTTATTTTGTTATTTTACAGCCAGCGTCTGTCAAAGAATAGACGGCCATTGACTGAAGTGTAAGTCTAACAGAACTTATGTGTATATTTGATTCCTCCAAACCGAGCAATCTTGGTTCAAGCCCAGTATTCCTATTTCCTTCATGCAACAGAAACTTGTACACACTCTTGCCTCATGGCCACTAAGATAGTACATGTATGTACACTAGCTTTACAGATTGTACGGTCCCTTTCATGGTGAAAGGAGGAGCTGATCGAGTATATTGTGTCAAATGACATACTTTTCCTCTAAAACTTGCAAGATTCGATCATTGCTTGCTTGGATTTGCCTACCAGAGTTTGTTTTAACCCTTTAAGCCTCAGTTTCAAAACACAAATTCTCTTTACTTATTTCCATACATTTTTCTATAGTTTTTAGCTAGAGAATTTTAAAATGATTAATGTATTTTTCCTTAAGAGATCATTTTGTCAGTTCTCATAACCTGTTTTATTGTTAATGTAATGCTATTGTAAGGAGAAATTTGACGTTGGCACTCTTGGGGCTTTAAAGGCTAACATTTTACATTAACTTCCAGAAATGTGTTAGCTCGCCAAGATGAAGTGAAAGAAGTAGAATGTCTACCTTTTGATGTGGATGGGGATTGCGCCTTCAAAATTACCTGCCTTAAAGAGCAAATGATGAAAGTTTCCAAAGATGGCAGGCCTTGGAAACAGTGGGTCACATCAAATAGGGGTAAGTGCTGGTTTAAATGTTACCTTGTTCCAAGATATAATCATTGTACGCACTAGGTATTTGTTCCTCAGTGTCTATTTAATGTCTGCATATTAATAATTGCCATCTGATATATATTTTTTTGCATGAGATTGATTTATTAGCACCAAAAGTATCAGTTATTGATTCAGCCACATGCTTTTAGGCTGGGCTCCTTTAATTTTAAATAAATGTTCCATATTAATGGGACCAAAATGCTGCAATATATAATGTTACAAAGTTACCTTTATTGCAAAGGTGAATTCAATATTTGAGTAACTGCCGTTTTGTTGGTTACGGGCAGAGAAAGGGGACCCCTAGAAGAAGGTGATGTAAGAAGAAAGTCATAACACCTTCAAGTGGCATATTTCCTTTATCATGATAATAATTATTGTTCATGTCATTGCTTAAATAAGTGCCACCCTGAGTAAGTGCCGCATTTGGGACTAAAATGTTAATAAGCACCGCAGTCCCCATGCGCCGCTTCTTCGAGGGATTCCGTATAACTAAAAAACACTACAAAGAAACTCAGAAACAGTATTAAAATGAACAGTGAAAATTAAAGCGAAGTGATGACACTACTGGCAAAGCAATTTAAAAGGGCTGGGAAAAGACTGATGATGACAATCAAAACACACTTGTTACGTGAAATTTACATACAGAGGAAAAAATACTCTTAAATTCAAAGAACATACACGTTCAATTGTTAAATAAGAGCCACTTTCAAATAAGGGCCACCCTTGAATAAGAAGTGCACACTGCAGGGTGAAAAGTTAAATAAGCGCTGTGGCACTTAATTATTTAATTAATTATTTATTTATTTTCCCAAAACCTCTTAATCTCTTAACCGAAAAACATGATACTGATTTATTTTTTTGGGTGTCTTATTTAATTGTTTATTTCTTGTGCATATCTCTATATATCAATACTTTTTATATACAGCTGGATTTGATGGTGTCAGACGCATAGCATCTTGTGATGGCACTTATAGATGCATCAATAACAAGTGTCCATACTTGCTGTCTTACAAGAAAGAAAATAAGAACTTTCAGCAGAAATCAAAGGCAGGTGTTGTCTGCGGTTGTTGTGGATATAGTGCTATAGCTGTTCCCTGTATGGCCAAAAAAGTGTGGGAGTTTGAAAACTCAAATGTCATAGTTTACCATAGTGGCACCCACACGTGTGAAGCCAAACCTCCACTGCCTGATGCCACACTCAAAGCTGAACAGTTTTTTAAAAATAATTCAGCATCTAAGCCCAGTCAATTTCCATATGAATGTTTGAGAAGCTCTTTGCATGATGGCAAAACCATTGAAGAGGTTTACAGCGAGGCCAAAGGCCTCACTAACCTTAAAAAAATTCAGAACATCAAGCAGAAAGTTGTCAAGGAGATAAATCCAGTGGGCCACTCCTTTGATGCTTTGGCAAAGATCAAGGAAGCCACAGACAAATATGACCCCTACCTTCTTTGGAAAGTTAAAGATGGAAGATTGGATGGAAGCACAATTGTGTTTAGAACGAGCAAAGAAAAGCTTGAAATAGCTGTACAGATGCAACTGGGGAGCCAACACTCTTTAGAGGAGGAGGACTGTTTCCTTGACGCTGAACACGACAGGGTAAAGGGCATGAAGACCATAAACCTCTCACCTACAATTAAAGAAATTGTGACCATTGCAAGCATGGAGTGTGAGACAGAGTCAACCGAAACCCTGTGTGACTTCTGGAAGTGTCTCAATGAGGTATGTTGTTATTCAATTTTTATTTGTGAGTTGATTTTAAGTGGTACCATGATCAATTAGTCAGTTCACGCATTTAAGAATGAAAAAAAGTGGTTGGTGGAAAAGTGAAAACACTGCTCATATAAAAAAAACATCTTTGCATTCAAAAGATAACAAGAAGAACTTATAGCTTGAAACTGCGCTGGTCACGTGACCAGCCTAGGGGAGCCTTGTTGGGGGATAAAATATTGCATCCCCAGCATCCCCATTACCCGCGTCAAAAGTGTTGCGACTGACAAACAAAACGGTTAGAAAACACCTTGTGTGAAATTTCATGGTTGAGTAGTTCCATGTGCATTTAATTATTTTTCTTATTTGCTTATGCTGACCAATTTCCCACGGTCCTGAGTCGTGAAGGCAGACGATCTATTAAATAAACAGGCAGTGTTGTATCGAATTCCTGTTTAAACATAAAATTACTCATTCCAAGAATGGAATATAGAAGCAAATGATTAAATCAAATTTGAGAAAAACGCTTGCGCTGTTTTAAGCACAGTGGAGGTTTTCCCTGAGTAACGTAACCTTACAAGTCTGGGCATGTTTGTCTCGTTAATTTTCCTTTAGATTTTTGAAATCATTTCAATAACACAGCAAGAAAAATACAGTTCTCTTGAAAATCAAACTTTTCACACTAAGCATGCTAAGTAAAGAAGAAAGGTGTAGTTAAATTTTCATTAAGTAACTCATTTATAGCTTTTAAACATTGCGTGATTCGAAACTTGGCCGAGTGGGGGTTTTAGTCTGGTCACCGACAAAACGAAAAATAAACCGCTTGCAGAGCAAGAACAACGCAGCGCAGTTAATTATTTGAACTTATGCAAATCAGCTAAGCAAAGATGCCATACATCTGAACCAATGTGTATCAGAAATGTTTGATTCTTGATTCTTGGCAATGACAGTCTACTAGGTGTGTTAAAAAATTTGAGACAATCAATTTTGTTTCCGTGGCAACATACCGGGTCTGGTCCCAGATCGCCCTGATGTCAAGGACTTTCCTGGCTCTTCTTTTTGCTCCATTTATTATTTCTCAGTGATACATCAATTGCCTGATTTAGCAAGCTTACAGTTGTGTTAGGTAGAGTACTTGAACCTGTTTTAATTTTCCAGGCTGAAATTCTCTTACATTAGATACAAGTCAGAGAGGTCCATAAGAGAGTGTATTGCCATTAGCTCAAAGAATTTTTCTCTTCATAGGCACTGAGTGATTATACCGGTATACCCAACTACATTTTCGATCCGCACGGATTTGTAACAGACGAGCATGGAGGAAATCGTGAATCCATACGACGACAACTCAAACCTGATGCAGTCAATCGCGCTTCTTTCTGTGAAATGCACTTCTACTCTTGCGCCCGTCGTCAGGAATCAGCAGATTGGAGTAATAAAGCAAAGACAGAGTTTAGGAAGCTGGTTCACGCCATCTATTCAGCTGCAACACCAGGAAGCTACCAAGCCGTTCGTCGTGCATTGCACACGTGGACAGAAAAGAAGGCTAAGCGGGGACATGCTAAGAAATGGTTTGAAGGTTTCTGGCATCCACGACGATTTCATGCATTCCGTGTATTTAAATCAAGCACCACAGCAAACACAAATATGGCAGAGGTTGGACACGCAAGAAATGCTGTGAGGGGAGCAAGAAATGATACTTTGTCCAGAGCAGCCGAAGATCATGTAGTAGAATGTGCCTTGCTGAAAGGAAAGTTAGAACAATACGAACAGGGCAATTATGTGGGTGGCAAATGCCCCAGCCAGAAACAGAAAAATGAAATGTCTCTACGTAAGCAAGTGGATCGGGCAGGCGTTTTTGCAAAAGAATTGGCTCTGGGAATTGATTTAGACAGCTATCATGCTGAAGTGTTTGTAGACAAGAACTCCTCCCATCGAGTTAAGGCAACAACTGCCCAAGTAAGTATGACGGCAGACCCACTTGAAATGCAAAGTTCTGATGAAGATGAGTTGCAGCCATCTAAAAAGATGAAGCCAAAGAATCGCAAGCGTACTACAAGAAGCAAACAGTTTGAGCAGTCACTGAAGCTAGCTAAAAGAGCTAGACTAACACTGGATGATGTTCATGACGTATCAGAAACACAGAAGGTGTTTGAGCTAAATGATAACGGGAACATCAGGCTTGTCGAAATAGGAGAAACACCTGCATGTAATTGTACTTTCGGACAAGGAAAGAACGTGTGTTTTCACATGATATGGGTGATGATGAATGTGCTAAAAGTGAATGAAAGGGATGAAATCTTGTTTCAAAAGATGTTAACTTCTAGTATGGTTAAAACATTGTTCAAGAACCTTGCCAAAGACGTATCACAGGAACGATCAGGTCCTGAGAGCTCTATGAACTCTGTGTCTGGTACCAGTTCTACAAGTGTCATGGTGTCTGGCCAATCATTTCTACATGATCTACAGTCCAGGGACAGAGAGAATTTCCCAAGAGCAACAGCTGCTGCACACAGTTCAATGAGCTCTGCCTCTGGTAACTGTTCCAGTACTGACATACATGTATCTAGTGGATCATTTCTACAGGAGCTGCAATCCGTTGGCAGAGATAACAGCACAGGACCATCAACTCCTAGTGGTTTAATGGACTCTGTCTCTGAAAACAGTTCAAGTACTGTGATGTCCTTTTTACACGAGCTAGAACCTGTTAGTAGTGTAAGTTACGCGACACCATCAGCTTCTAACAGTTCAGTGACCTCTAATTCTGGTAACAGTTCCAATACAGTGATGTCCAGCAATTCATTTCTACACGAACTACAATCCTTTGGAGGGGACATCAATGCGAGACCCCCAGCAACTCATAGCTCAGTGAACTCTGCTTCTGGTAACTGTTCAACCACGTTTGGAGGAGCCTATGCGAGACCCTCACCTGTCCATAGCTCAGTGAACTCTGCTTCTGGTAACTGTTCAACCACGTTTGGAGGAGCCTATGCGAGACCCTCACATAGCTCAGTGAACTCTGCTTCTGGTAACTGTTCAACCACGTTTGGAGGAGCCTATGCGAGACCCCCAGCTGCTTACAGTCCTGTTTTAACTCGTCCACCTTGGCACAATAGTAACCCCTTTGTAGTAGTTAATCTAACTAATAGGATAAAAAAATGTGCTGGGTGTCCCTTTCCATTCCGTGATGCACAGGGCCCTGTTTATTTGGGAGTTGCAGTGAAACATGTAGAGAAAGATGTGTACTTTGATAAAGCCAGCGGCACCCAGAGAGTTACAAACGAAGGTAATCGGTACTACCATTGCCAAGTGTCTTGTATCACCTCCAGACACCCATATTTCTCTCCTGCAATGTTAAGAGCAGATCCGGACCTTCTTCTTGATGATTTCCAAAGATATAGTTTAAATTCTGTTTTTGGAGTATCTTTTTAGGAATTTCCTTGAGACTTTGAATTTCCTGGAGACTCTGACCTGCAATGTTAAGACCAGATCTAAACCTTATTCTCGATGATTTCCAAAGATATAGTTTAATATTATATTTTGGATTATCTTTTTAGGAATTCACTTAAGACTTTGAATTGCCCTAAAAGATATCATATAATAATCTAAGGTATAATGACCTTTTTGTCGTCCTGCTCACGTCAGAACTTGTTTGGTTTAGAGAATCTGCCTATTAAATTACTCTCATCCAACAAGATCAATCTCATCAAACATCAATCAACATAAAAAGGGAGCGAATTTAGTCTATAGCTAGTTGGAAGAAAGTTCTTTTCTTGATTGATAGGAAATACAAAATCCAGTTTTTACTAACAGCAAGAATGTGTTTTCAGCTTCTTACTATGTTGTTTATAAAGGGTCTTTGACCAACACATAGTACACAGTACTGTTTACTGAAGCAAATGGCACAAGCTTTTTTGTAAGCAGGGCAAAAATAGGCCAGTACACATTGTTATTTCATGCATTCATAGAATTTTACAGAATGTATGGAGGATGACTATTCGGTAATACCTCTCTTTTTCCTATACCAAGATGACACCCAAAGCAGGGTCGAACCAAGGGTGTCTCTTGAGACGTTATTATAGAATGTGTGGATAACTGAAGGGGGTTTTCGTTTGTCCCGCAGTGGGTACAAATTGACATTTTTATTACCAATGTTTTCCACTGTTATTACCATTGTTTACTAATGTTATTGATACAGAATGTGTGGATAGGAGAAGGTGTTTATTTTTTTTCCTATACCCACAAATTGAAGTTGTTATTGCTTGTACTTAAGAGCTTTTGTTAAAGATGTAATTGTTACAGAATGTGTGGATAGGGAAAAAAGGTCTTCGGTTATCTCTCTTTACCCACAAATTGAAATTGTTATTCCTTAGCTTGTACTAGGGCGTTTGTTAAAGATGTTATTGTTACAGAATGTGTGGATAAGGAAAAAAGGTCTTCGGTTATCTCTCTTTACCCACATATTAAAATTGTTATTCCGTAGCTTGTACTAGGGCTTTTGGTAAAGATGTTGTTGTTACAGAATGTGTGGATAGGGGAAAAAGGTTTTTGGTTATCTCTCTATACCCACATATTGAAATTGTTATTCCTTGTACTAGGGCCTTTGTTAATGATGTCATTTTTGCATATTAATTTTGTTATTACCTACAATCCTAGCGTCCTTAGCACACTTAGCAAAATAGTGCCACTGCTGACATTTTCTTTTTATCTTAAGTGTGCAGTGCTTATACTTTTGTCGAGGATTGTTTGTTCCCCAGACCAGGTTTATACCTGTTTCTTGGTTAAAGAATGGTGGATAGGGAAATAAAGTGTTTGGTTTTGTTTTAATACCTACATAGTTGAATTGTTTTTACCACTGTTACCCTGACCAGGGCTATATCAGGGTTTTTGTTTACAATGTTATTGTTATGGAATACAAAATCAATAAAATAATAACTTATGGTTATTTAAAAGTTCTGTAATCTTTTTTGAAATTTTTCTGGTAATTTTGGAAATGTGAGCAGCATGATTTCCAACCGCTTAAAATGAAGAAAACAGAACAGTTAAGGAGGGGGGGAAGGGGGGGACTAAAGCAACAGTGCAGCAGTGGAGCCATTTGGTGGTCTTCAAAATATGGTGGAATTGATATTATGGGAGTTATATACAGTGGAATCCTGATATCAGGATGTGCCAAGGAACAGCACAATTATATCGTTATATCGTGGAATCGTAATAGAGAAACATATCATCCGGATCATCGTGCAAAGCTGTTGTCATAAACGTTAGAGATTACTCGATTACTGTAATGTTATTGTAAATTCAATGTATTGCCTGAATTTTGACTGTGTCAATATCGTTTATATATCGGCGAAGGTTTTACGTTCGGTCTGCTAAATTCTCATGTCCCACCATACATTTAAGAACATTCATCGTTATACCGGGAATATCGCGATATCGAGGATCATTATATCGGGGTTCCACTGTGTTTGCCTTCTGTTAATGTTGTATTTAATTCTTGACGCGGATTTTCTAAATTTGTACCACCAGAATAGATATAACAAGAAAAATCGTCTTCAAGATCTCACCTTCGATTTACGCCCTCTTGTATTTCTTTTCTTTTTCCTTTTCGGTTATTTCAGCTTCCCCAATTTTGACATTTTTGAAATGAGGAGCGTGTTAGTGGTGAAGGAAAATGACTTCATGTAAGATGCAATCTCTTGCCTCCTACTTCATGTATGCTAAAGCGATGTCGCAGAATAAAAAAGGTAAAACACCAGGACAAACTAGCCGATTCCTTGCAGCTGGGTTAGGTATAAAAATCTTGGAAAAAAACGAAAATCCAACTCGAAAATCGAAATCCTAACTAGATAATCCAACTTGAAATCCTAACTCGAACATCCAACTCGAAATCCTAACTCGAAAATCCAACTCGAAATCCTAACTCGAAAATCCAACTCGAAATCCTAACTCGAAAATCCAACTCGAAATCCTAACTCGAAAATCCAACTCGAAATCCTAACTCGAAAATCCAACTCGAAATCCTAACTCGAAATCCAACTCGAAATCCAACTCGAAATCCTAACTCGGGAGTTAGTTTGTCTCAAGAAAAATTTGAGACAAGATCACTGCCACAAAAGTATCAGGTTTCAAGGTCAAAATGGAAGCTTATGCAAATAACTTTTCAGTCGCATGTTTAGATCTATTTTCGTTGTGAGAATTGAACAAATATGCTTGTAGAAATAAAAAGAATCTTCAGAAAAGAAAATTTGATGCAAACTGAGCAAAAAAGTCACGAATCGAAGAGGGAAAGCATGCTTTAAAACACAGATGGTGCAACAGAAATAAGCGCGTCTGCGTTCGATTCGCACACAAAAAATATAGCGCAAGAAGCACAGTCATTTCTGATCTGATGGTTAAATTTAATAGTTTGCTGAACCAGTGAGTTAAACAGCACATCACAGGAAATAATCTAATTGTTCAAAGGAAGATTCACAAGTCTTGATTTCTGCTCGCAAAATTTGACTCCACCCGGTCTTCAAGTCTTGTCGAATCGGCTAAACTTTTCATCGCTTTGTACTCGGGAACTATCCACTTCAAAGCGTCGTAAACATTCACTGATCTAAAGCAAAATTTTTGCCTTTCATTTTGAGACTCAGAGAGGTTTTTTTTTCGTAAAGAGCGAAAAAGAACCGTAAATTGCACTACCTCTCCGTGCATAAATAACATGCTGCGCCATATTTCTTCATCGCAAATCGAGGGACGAAAAAAAGTATTTCCAATACCCCGAAAGAGTTTCAAAAATATGCGCAAAAGACATATTCTGATTGGTTTATTTGTCCCCTTTAACAATAGAACAATAGGGGAACCAAAATCCTTAAGCAGGGGAGGGTAGAGGCTTTTTCAAACACGTGGTTTCACCCGGGCGGTTTCGGGCGGTTCAGGAAATTCAGGGGTTGTCACGCACGGGAGGTTTCGGGCGCTTCAGGTGTCAATGGGAGAAACGTTTTTATTTTATGACAACTTCATCGAAGGAAGAGCAACATTTGACACACACTTCCTCAGTCGCTATGTGAAAAAATTGTTTCCTGCCCTGTTACGCGAGCGGCCATTCAGTTACATCCGAATTCAGGTTGAATACGAAGTTTGTTTCATCGTATGGAGCCGAGTGTAATAAAGGATTAATTTTCAGACCGTTGCTATTTTGGCCTCATTAAGGAACGTTTTATTGAGCTTTCTTTTTCATTGTATTTCCAAATTCGATTAAAAATGTCATTTCAGACGTATTATCGATAATATACTGATCACATCTAAAAGGATTTTAAAAGCCGAGGACAGTCCGTTTGATATTTATATTTTGTCGCACCAACTTGATCTTTGACGATTATTAATATAATGTAACAGGTACCATAGCCTTTGATTGGGTCAGCTTTATTTAGAGAAAGATCGTGCTTGCTTCGACAGAGTTTGATATGATGGAAAGCTCATCACAGAGTTTTTTGTGCAATTCAGACGCGTAACATCGGCGGCGCGTAGAAAATGTTCTTGCATTGCAAATGACACCAACCTCAGGATTTTATTATTTAGGTAGATTTGCTGTCATTCTAGGCCATCAGCGACCATCTACAACCATTTATTGATTTCTCACAGGAAAATAGAGATTACTTCATGGAAAATGCGCGCGTACGATTTTTATTGACGAGTTGACTAGTGTCAGAAAACGAACGAGTGAGCGTAGCGAACGAGTGAGTTTTCTGATACGTATCAACGAGTGAATAAAAATCGTACAAAGCATTTTCCATGCTGTAATGTGTTTATTTCATAGGTACTGAGATTTTCTTTTTCGTGTAGTACTGAGTAGACAAATTTATTTGCACAAATAAATTACACTGTAAAACCATTCAAGTGCTCAACAACTGAGTAAATCAAACATCTGCAGCACTCAAAAATTTTCAGTAAAGTCAAATGTCTATTAATAAAGGAAGCCATGCCAATAACAAAGTTAAGTCAAGAAGATAAGTCACAATTTATTCATCATCAGAGTCACTTTCCAGTTCCAAAGGCCTTAGACGTTTCCATAGCACCGCTTCGGGGCTTGACGGATTTGTAGAAAGCGTCGGAGACTGATTTAAAGTGTTAATGTTGATGGAGAAATTGCCACCTTGAATAACTGCGCCACTGAATAGTGCCATGGACTGCTGCTTACCACCATTCTTAGAGTCAGAGGACGGCGTACAAGCTGTTTCAGAAGAGGACGAAGCTGTGGTACCAGCCATCACACTGCTCAGCACTTTTGACATGTGCATCTGTTGCTTCGTTGAAACAGTGCTGTAATTTTCTATGCTCTTTAAATTCTTACGGCCAGATAGTTGTGCAATTTGCGTAGGTGGAATGTCATGTTCACTTAGCGTCTGGATCATTGTCTTTCTGCCGCTGTGATTTCGAAGCCTGTCGTTTTCAATTCCTTCTTTCTGAACCATGGTCTTCATTAAACCATTGAGTTTGTTTTTGCCAACAGCACCGGACTTGAACCAGCCTTTTGTTGCGAGCGAGTCCGTCTTCAAACCGTTGTTTACAGCCAAATAAAAGGGAGCAACATGTTGATTCATTTCCTCAGGTCTCTTCCTGGCAAAACATTTGTAGACCGCGACAGGATCTCTTTCAGTTCCGTCGGTAGCAAACATTTTCGGCAGTACGGTTCTGACATCGCTGCAGTCTGATCCCGTTCTAGTTTTTGTTTGTCTTTCATTGAACTCCAAGTACTCCACTCCGCTTGCCGTTTTCTGTAGCTTTACATCTCCCCAGCACATATCACGATGTTCTTGGCACCCACGGAGTCCGAAGTGAAGAGTGTTGTTTAGCCAGAGCGTGTTTAAAAGTGCCACGGGACTACACATACCGAGCAAACCCTTCTCGTACAATATTTTCAACTCTTCGCTTGTCAAAGCTACCGACGCTTTGGGTTTATTTCCTTTACCTTGCTTCTTTAGCTGTTTTTGTTTGGACTGAAGAACTTTCCCGGTTTTCTCAAACACCAAGTCGTTGATTATGCTTACAGAATAGCTCTTTTTCTTCAGGCGTCTTTCGAAGCTAGCCACTAAACTTCGAAGAGAAGTCGGTTCGTATTCATTGCCATCTTTGGTGCGGACGGAGATGATGAATTGGCTGATGTATTCATTCAGCTCAACAGCCGGAATATCTTCTATTTTTCTGTCTTCGTTCTTCGTTTTCAAAAATCTTTCAAGCAATCTTACATCTCGTTCAGGTTTTTGAGCGGTGTTTTTGTTTTCTTGTTCTAAAATGAATTCTTCAACTGAGCAAACAGAAGCAAACCTTCCCTCGGCCATTTTTCAAAGCGCGCGTTTTTTTGTGTGCAACGGCTGTCGGATGACGTTTCCTTCAGTACGTTCATTCATCACCAGTGAAATGTCGTCGTTCGTGTTGCTGATTGGACGAACGATATTTTTTTCACAGTGAAATTTTGTCGTTCGTGCTCTTGATTGGCTTCGTTTAAAATCAGTACGAATTTTATTCACCGTGATTTTCGTGGATAAATCTCAGTACCTATGAAATAAATAAATGTTCGGTATCTTCGTACATATAACACAGTGGTTGGATAGCAGAGGCAGATACCCAAACTGTCTTTCTGGTTTTTAGTAAAGCACTCTATTAATCCTTAAAGTGATACCGAAAATGATTACAGGAGCATTCACTCTTTTTTCACCCTTTCTAAAGTGGCAAAAGTAAACTAGCGTTTCTACTTCAAAAAGAAAAAGGACCTAAACTTTTCTGCAGTGGCACCGGCCACCCAAGCTAATTGTGCAACATGGCAACTTGCCGTGCGTGAGTATGTTTGATCTCATTAACAATGTTTAAGGGAGTTTTATTTGTGTGTGTAAAAACAAAAAAACAAAACAAAAAACAATCAAACAACAACAACAAAAAACAGGAATCTGTTCCGTTCCGAGCTGCTAGCTAAATATTCTGAAATTATACATCAAGATTGTTCAGGTTGCACATTTCATTTGCTAGTGGGCAATGGCTTGCGAAGCTATTAACGTGTGCCTGTTGTTTGTTGTTTAGGTGGAACATATATATACAGTTTTCTTAAAAAGAAGCTACTTGAAACTATCCTTAGACCAGGAAATTTTCTTATTAATGCAAGAAAGAATTCATCCCTGCTCCTATTGGAACTGAATGGTTTTCTAAGAAATAAATGCTTCGCGACATTTCCAGATTGACGCGTCGGGCATTCTTCTGCGTGCTTCGCTTTCCCACATGATCAGGATGAACACATGCCAATCGCTTTCTTCCTGCCCATCCATAGGTCAAGAGATATCTATGTCGAGGGCACACAGTAAATTCATCCACCTGTTTTTGGCTGGGCACGATAAAACCGCCACGGTTAAAAAGGACTTCAGCTTCGCCAATTTGCGTATGTCCACTTTGCGTTTTTCCACTTATGCCAGGTGCGGCCAGAAGGTCAGATAAATTATTGGCACAAGACTTTACTGGAATGTTAGTAATATCATCTTTTCCCGGAGCAGGTCCACAAATTGAATCTTCGGGAAAAAGGGAGCAGCTCATTTCGGAGATCCTGTGCTTTAATAACTGTTGGTATATCTGAAGCACGTAAAATTTCAGCTGTCACCTCTGCTTACCTCTAAAGGCCCGTTTACACAGACGATTTTTGTCGCGCAACTCAATGCAATTTTTGCCGCGCCGAAGTTGCAACTTCAATATCGCACGTGTAAACCAGCTGCGATTTTCTCGCCGCGATATCGCAGGAGTTTCGAACCTGTTCGAAACTTGATGCAATTTCGCCGCGATTTTTGATTACAATGTGACAATCATGAATCAGAAGGGACCCCCCGGGAGGTTTTGCCGCTCGCAATTTGTACAGCCATGAGCGTAAACAAGGACAAAAAACGCACTAATTGGTAAACATTCCTTCCCCCCGTGCAGTATTTAGGATGACTGACAGGTGAATTCCGAAAAAAAATGAAATCAAACTTATTCATGTTTCTCTCAAATTGCAGATTATGTATAGTCAAATATTATCAAATTCTTAGTCATTTGCATTCAGGCATCAGTCTATTGCCAGACTTATAAAGGAAATTCCCGAACTTAATTTTTATATTTTCTTTCGTTTGTCCGTAGCCGCTGTCGAATTGGCGTTGCCGCATTTGTATGCACACATATAACAACAAAACAGTTCAATGAATCAAAGCATATATTTTTGAGGGACAAATAAATTTATCAATTCTTAGTTTTAAAAAGAAGTTGAAATTTTTATTTTGTAATGTATTGAATTTCTTAGAAAGATTTACATAAGTTTGGGTCAATTTAGAATGCGTGACAAAGTGCCCGTGACATAAGCCACGCACCTCTTCGGAACCTGTAATTTTATTGGCTTCCTGTATCACGCACCTCTATTGTTTTAAGGGCTAGCGTCATTGTTTTATTGTTTGTTCTTTTGTCTTCTCAGCCAATCCTGTTAAGCCTTCCGATAGGTGCGTGCCGCCTCGCCCGTGACGTGTCATTCGTCTGATAATGGCGATAAAATACACCTGAAACTCTCGTTGACAGCGCTTCTGATTTTCTAGGTCCCAAACTTCAGTTTTTAAATATGTGTAGTAAGGGTAATAGTAAGTTCCTAGAACTATTTTCTTTTCTCATAAACTGCCGCTTTTTAGAGAAAATGATTTTACAAAAAGTGTGTTTCCGAGCATATTAATATTTTGAAATTTCTTACGTGCAAATAATGTTTCCCGTGAGAAATCAATAAATGGATATAGATGGTCGCTGAGAACCTAGAATGACAGCAAATCTACCTAAATAACAAAATCCTGAGGTTGGTATCATTTGCAAGGCGAGAAAATTTTTTACGCGTTGCCAATGTTACCCGTCTGAATTGCAAGGATTTGTGGTCCCTGACGGCCGGTTTTTACGGGGGGTGGTCTGATCTCGAAAACTAAAAGCTGATGGTAAATAAGAACATTGCCTTTCATCCTATCTGAATGAAAGTAAAAAACAGGCGAAAGACGAAAGAAATCGGTTGGCCCCGATCCGTGGCCTCTGCCCGGTTTTCTCAGACAATGGCACTTAATAAATATTACACCATAAACTAGTAGTAATCAAAGATTAAGAGAGTGCGTTCGACTGGTTGATTCTAGACAAATTTTCTGCTGAAGACAAATGTCCTTGAATATGTGCTGACAAAGTGTTGCAGTCAGTGGAACAGCAAGTGCCTAACCCAGCTATAATCACTTGGTTAGCCAGCACAAAAGCTCTAAAACATGTACTAAAAAAGGGCCTGAAACTAAATTTTCAGAAATCTTTGATGACCTATTTACAACAGCAAATTCACACGGCACATTTTCTATGACAAATGAAACTGGCATGCCAGTTTAACTAGCAAAGACATTTGTAACAAAAAAAAAAAGAGAAGATTGTCTCACCTACACGAGCAAATGAGGTTTGCCATAGAAAATTTGCTGATGTGCATGGGGCATTGGGTTCTACAACGTCACAGGCAGGCATCTCAATATACCAAATAACTGGAATCAATTCAACTAAAAACCCTTTGGTGGTTTGTGCACGACTTTCCATCACCGAATTTGCCAGTGTTATGTTTTAAAAATGACCACCAAGGTAAACAGATTAACAAGAAAATTTCAAGCACTACATATCAACGATTAATTAGTATCAAGGAGCATTTTAAAGGATCCTAGTCACCCACAGTGCTTTGCGTGCATCAAGTGAGAAATCCGCCATTTTCTATGCCATCTAAAATCAGGATTTTTTCACAGTGAATTGAAATCCGGCTACATCCGCGCCAATACGGCCAGTTTGGGCCTTCATTTACTTTTCTGGCCTTAAAAAATTAATATCGGTTACATTTGGCCAGTTATTTTGGTGTTGTTTGCTATTTTTCTCGTGAAATGTGCGAGACAAAGCCAGGAATCTAAGCGGTTTACATTCTCCTTCGCGTGGCATTACCAAAACAGTCAAGCTTATGAAAGAAATCATTATTCAAGGACCTTCTTGGTTATTGCACTAGTAAAGCAAAAGATATCCAGTGGATTGAAATGCTGGTCAAGCTTATTCGCCGACATTTTACTTCATTACGGTGCGCGTTCTTCACGGGCTGAAATGTTTTGGTCTTCTAAATGTGACGACGGGACTCGCTCTGCAGTGCTGGTAGCGACGCTAAAGCGAAAGCTTCAAAGCCTTCGATGCCTAAGAACAACACTTCGATTTTTTCCATAAACTAATCCCTGGAATTGTAGAAAAGGAGAAGAAAGAATGGTTTGCGAACAGAAACTTTGTAAATCAGATCTGTGAGCCGCAGTCGACACCTTAGCTAGCTGCAGTACGTTTTGTTTTCATGGCAATTCGTGTATTTTGAATATTGAAATGAATATCCATCCTGCGCGATGATAACAAAGAAAATAAAAGCTATTAACAAAAGATTTTCTTCTCTTTGAAAGGAATGTGAAATGTTCTCGCTTTATCTAGCGGTAATTAAACCTAAATGCGGCTCGGAGCGGTGGTCACAGCGGCGTGATCGAGTGAGTTTTGGAAACATTTCTGCCCTCCGTGCATTCGCCTTTTGTGTTTTATGGCGATGGGAAAGTCAAGAATACCCAATTAAACAAGATTCCAAACCTTTATGATTCTAGATTCGCTTGTAAATCATATTCCGCGAGCGCTCGCTAAAAACAGTTTGCTTTTGGGTAAGCAGACTGGGAGGCTGGCCGCCTTACGAACACAAACATTCTTTGAGTTCTAGGTTTTTGGACAGCCCCCAAAATGCGCTGAAAATAATCGAAAGCCCTTTTACTGGCACTAAAGTCAAAAACAAGCGAAGAAATTTCAGGTTCAGGCTACAGTTTATATTTTTACCAGTTGAATTGTTGACGTTTTGTCACGTTCGACGAGTAATCTGATCGCAAATTTCAGATCAAAACAATAACAAAGGCGTGCCTGACTAGGATCCTTTAATGTCTCTGTTGACAAATTCACTCACTTAAAATTTCTCGTGTCAAAAATATTAAACAGAGGCTAGGCTATTGCGTGTCTCAACAAATGTCCTAACAGAAGTGTCCACTTTCATCTTGCATTTAAAGTAACATCTAGCCTTCATATCAGTCTTTATCGTCATGACTTACAACAACATGACAAGTTTCTGGCTGTGAAAGTTCGCAGAAATCACTCTCATAATTCTTTAAATTCGGCAACAAGGAATAGAGTGAATAGCAAACTCCCCGTACGAATAATCAATGTTTTCTCGACCACTATACATCCTACCTCCGCCGCTTGTGATTGTAAGTGGGCTTCAAACTGTCTTGTCCGCAAACTTGAAAAGTTTCCCAGAAAAGTCTTGTGAAAAGTCTATGTGAAAGCCTTTGTGGTCCTCGGCAGAGATCACTCCTACGTGTGCCGGGCCACTTTTCTAGCTATTCTAATTGAGGTGGCTCGGTGGCTCGTCAGTCGATTCTAAGATACGTCTTTCAGCTGGCTCGTCGGCTCGTCAGTCGATTCCAACCTGGAAGGTGTATTATTCAGGTGGCTCGGCGGCTCGTCAGTCGATTTGAATCTTGAAGTATTTTTCTAGCTATTCTAAATGAGGTGGCTCGGCGGCTCGTCAGTCGATTCTTACCTGTCAAGAACTTCAGTAGCTCGACGGCTCCATAGATACAACAAGTTTTGGCCGAGTTGCATAGCGGCTCCAATAAAAAAAAATAGAAGGGCTGAGACCGAGGTTAGCGACGCCTCGCGAGTCTGTTTGCGCCAAACAATAAACAACGCGAAAGGCGTGCGTTACACGAAATTGTATCAGGAAACGAATATTAAAAATAAATTTTATTTCACACAACCTTTCGATGTCAAAAGGTATACAAAAACTAAGTAATCGAAATTCATATTGATCACTTTTACTCTTTCCTGCAACAAGACAATCAAAAGCGTTTTAAAATTCTTCTGCGCGTCAGTGATACACGAAAGTGAAAGTGACGCAGGAAATGAATATTAAAATAACTTTTATTTTACACTTCACCAAAGCCTTACAAAAAAATAGTAATAGATTTCATATTGATTACTTTGGCCGTTTCTTGTCACAAGACAACTAAAAGCGTTTTTATAAAATACTTCTGCAAGCTCGTAAGGCGAACTACATGAAACGATAACTTGTCTAAAATGGAGCGGTCTATTACTTAACAATGTTTACACCTTGTACAGTTCTTTAACGTCTCTTAAGAACACTTTGAACATATCAGTATGTTTATACTTATACCGCCACATAAATTCGGCCAAATAGGAAGAGAATTGCTCTTTACGTGTTCCGAAAATTGGAAGGCTGGTTTTCAAATGTCTCCAGTGTCCCTCCTGCTTGTTTGCGTGAAAACCTTTATCGTTTTTAAATTCTTTCGAGTGATTTACTGTCTCATGCTGGTAACCATGCTCGGACAATTTTGAATAGGCCTTCCAGCAGTCGGAAACAATCAATGTTCCTGGCTCTATCCACTGTTTTATGATGGGTATTAGAGTCGCCTCAGATCGGTCTTCAACCGGTACCATGAAACATTTACGCGACTCCCCCTCGATGCCACCGAACACCCACTGACCCTCCACACGATGCCCTCTATGATACTTCCTTTTGCCCACTTTACTTTCGTCTATTTGCACAATATTTCCATCACCCCCAATTTTCTCGCTTGGAGTGGGGAGTCAGCGTCATATCACTTTGCTTCCGAAGCTACACGCCAGATCGACTCGAATACCCCGTTCTCAATCCTTGGTGCAACCCAGATTCAAAATGCCCCTTTACTCATTTACCGAATGGACAAAGGGCATGGTCTTCTGGATCGATTTCTTATTTCTGTTCTGATGGCCAGAACCCTTGCACCAAGAGCCTGGTAAAACCAGGGTTTTACCCTGGTCCAAGCCTGGTTAAAAAACCAGGGTACCCTGGTTCTTAAACCAGGCTTACCAGACTCAAACCCTATGTGCAAAAAAGTCTGGTAACCCTGGTTACCCTGGTTATTTAGAAAACCAGGGTTACCAGACGTACCAGGGTAACCAGGGTTTAACCAGACTCTGAGAAGTCTGGGCTAACCTAGGTTACCCTGGTTACCCTGGTAAGTCTGGTGACCCTGGTTTTCTAAATAACCAGGGTTACCCGGGTTTAACCAGGCTCTTAAGGTCTGGGTTGACCAGGGTAACCCTGGTAAACCTGGTAGCACATTTTACTGAAAACCAGGCTTACCAGACTCGGACCCTATGTGCAAAAAAGCCTGGTTAACCCCGGTTTCCCTGGTGAGCCCGGTAACCGTGGTTGTCTGAATAACCAGGATTACCCAGGTACATTATTTTTGACTATAACATCTGGGTCGACCCCGGTAACCTTGGTTTTTCTAAGAAGCCTAGTGATGCTGGGAAATTTCAAGAAAGCATTGGAAACCAGTAAACTGAGGTTTGTAGCCAATGTTATCAGCAGTTATACCTGGTATCAGCAGCAGAGGGAAAGAAAAACATCTACGGGTTTCAGCAATACTACTGACAGTACATTTGCCGAAATAGTGCTACATTCGTTGCCAAATGAAAACAGAAGGAACGTTAATTTACCATGTAAAATAACAGTAGCTACGGCCTTGCTCCAAAATAATGCTTATGGTCATGAGCTTGTGCTGTTTTGCTTAATTATTCCTTGTGTTCACTGTCTGTTTATGTTTTATTTTACAAAAAGCGTAAGTGGCTATTCTGGTTTTGCATCCATCGACATCAGTCGATGCGATCAATCGTGCAATCAATTGATCGGACTATAATAGATCCATGTATATGCATTGAATGCAAACTCAGATCTTGAGTAGTTTTCTCCAGTGACATCTAGCGACGAAGACGTCAATATTCTTACTACTTGTTTTTGTCTTATTATTCTTATATCGAGTGGAAGTGGCTACTCTGGTTTTACGTCCATCGAGATCGATCGATCAATCGATCGATCAATCAATCGGTTGTTATAAAGCTCCATACGTGTTGACTACAAAGTCAGAATCTAGAGTTGTTTTCTCCGGTAACATCTAGCGAGGAAGATATTATGATTTTCAGGGGCTACTACTGTGAATATCAGCTTGCTGAAAGGCCAGTGCAGCAGGGTATAATTTGCGAAACGCCCGGCAAATGCGCCAGCCAAACTTCAAAACAAAAGCACAACCACGCAAAGCACTTTGAGTGACACTAGCTCTTTAAACAATACTGCACCAGCATACTACCTAATTAATTAAATCTTCAAGTACAAGGTATACATTGTAGGTTGTAATGAGAAATGATAAAATATAAAAAAAGTAATATTTGTCCAGGTTTATCCTGCATTCAAGACTACTACAGCAAACCCCAAGCCCAGTGTACATTAAATGTACATGTACACTGTATAGTCGGGGAGCATATGTCATAAAATAAAGTTCCGTGGGAATTTTGTGAAAAAAGCAAGCCACCTATTTAGATGAGTTAAGGGGACACTGAGGGACTTTCTAAAAGTTGTCGGCAATTTTTTAAGTTGCACCGACGGCCGCTAAGTTGGGTTAAAAATTTGACGTTCTTGACCCAGCATGAAAACGAGGCTGGGACATAATTTTCCTCTCAATCATCATTTATGGCATTAAATTGCTACCAGAACTACTAATATCTGATATATAAGTTTGTCTTACTTAAGGTCACACTTTAAAAGTAATAAAAAATGTCACGTGACCATTTTAACATGGAAACGAGGCTGAATTGACTTTTGGGCTGTTGTTGAATTGAACAAATTGTCTTCTGAGTTACCAGACTCGAAAGACATTTATAATCTAATCCCTGAAACGAATATAAAACAATATTTAACTAACTAATTTAAATATGAACAAAAAATCACAAAACGCTATCGTGATCGGGCATCTTTTTTCTTGATGCTACAGTATACAGAGGGCATTTTAACGTCATAAGTGAAATAAAATTAAGCAGGGGAAAAAATCAAAAATAAAAGTGCTAGGTTTAAAAGAGATGCCTCGAATGCTAACTGTCTAAGTATGGTACACCTCGCTACACCTTATATGCACACTTGGTCAGCGGTTTAAATTTTTGGTCAGCAGTCTTTATCATCAATTTTAAGGGCGGCCATTTTGAACTTCCAGTACATGTAGAGAAGCCAACGATTGTTTTCTGTGTTTTTCTATGGAGAATGACCCCGTTTCTGTAGACATAGATGGCCAAACAAAAAACCTAGATGTTGCTTTATGTATTATCTGTCAGCTTAAGACGGATGAAAGCCTTGTGGAGAAACCTACATCGTACGAGAAAATCTTGAATTGTGTTGAAGAATGGGCAAGTTATGGTCATTTGAGTTACACGGAAGCATGGGAAAAGATTCGAAGTTTTTCAGCGCAGGAACTTAAAGAAAAGAACACAACATGGCACCGATCGTGCTACAAGGATGCAGTTCACACTGGAATGCTGAAGAGGGCAAAAGAAAGGTATGAAAGGCAGTTGGAGGGCCCCAATGAGTCTAGACGTAAATCTCACGATTTTACGCCTATTGAAAGTCCTCAGTTCACCCGTTCAAAAACATCCCCTTTCAATAAGGATGTGTGCTTTTTCTGCGATAAACCATCAGCCTATCGACAACCACTGCATAAAGTAAGCACGTTTGCAGCTGGTGAATCACTCTCCGCTGCCGTCAAACTGTCAGGCAATGAAAAATTGGCAGTTAAATTAAACACTTCAATTGCCGCCGATGATGCACATTCAGCTGACATTAGATATCATTTAAAGTGTTGGTTACGCAATGTTACTAATGTTCTACGGAAACCGTCATCCCCCCTTGATTCCGGTTCTAAATTAGCTAGCGAGATTGCTGCAAAGATAGAATTTCTAACAATGACGGAGATAACTTTGCGAGGGGGAAAAATTGCAAGCATGTCCGAGTTGGAAGCTGCGTTCGAAAGCATTTTAGAAGGGAACAATGTCGACAATCCAACGGTCAGCAGAAAGTCATTAAAGCAACTTCTACTAAGTGAAATACCTGGAATTGAGTTTCATAGGCCTAAGCGTGTAAACGAGTCTGAACGAGTTAGCATAAAAAATAACACGGGATGCTGCGATTCAAGAAGCTGAGGATCAAAGAACTGACCTAGATGACGAGATGAAAACATTGTTTGATGCCGCCTCAGTACTAAGAAAGTCTATCAGGAAATGCAACAAGTGGAAGTTTACTGGGTCATTTAATGACATTTCTGACCAGAATTTACCAGTAGAGCTATACAGCTTTTTCAGATGGGTCATTCAAGGGCCAAACGATGTACATTCCACTAAGAAATCCGAGGATGTGCATAAGCGTGCTATGAGTCTTTCTCAGAGTACCGTTTCGATGTGCCTATCTGATCGACAAGTGAAGTATGAAAAATCAGATGCTCTTATAAGATCCACGGTTGAAATGCCTCAACAGTTGGCTGTTGGCCTTGCTGTTCACCAGGCGGTGCGAAGTAAGGAATTAATCAATATGCTTCACGGGTTTGGCATGTCGGTTGATTACAATAGAATTCTTAGAGTAGAGGCACAAATTGAGTCAAGTGTACTAAACCGTGTGGCTCAGAACGACGGTTTATACCTACCCCCAGATATTGTGATTGGAAGGCATGTGTTCTTTGCTGTGGACAACGTGGACTTTGCTGAGGATACTCCTGACGGCAAACATACTTTCCATGGAACAGCGATGGCCATATACCAAAGAAGCGACCCTACAGACAAAGAGCCAGAAGTTACCGTTGATACGACAGACCAGCGTCGCTCAATCAAAGAACTTCCAGAATCAGTCACTAAAATCCTGGAATGTCCTCCGCCTCCGTCCAAGCCCGTTGGCCCTGTTCACCCACAGTTTGGTTTGTTTACCGAAGACGAACTTCCAATAAAAGTAAGATTACAAGATTTCGCCTGGCTTCTCGGCCGCAGTCTAACCAGAGCTCCAACTGACAACCTACAGGTGATAGAAACTGAGGAAAATCAACTGGAGAACGAACCCACCAAGAGTACAGACGTTCCAGTGTGGTCTGGTTACAACTCGATGATAAGCGATGTAATGCCCGTCACACGAGTTGGTGCCCCTCCCCTGGTTGCAGCACCAGCGCACGAATGGCAGACTTTGTTGACGGTTCTCATGCAGGCACAGAATATCAAGGCAAAGGTAGTAGGCCCGACCAGGAAGACGGTGATCTCGCTTGATATGGGCCTCTACCAACCGGCAAAAAAGCTTCAGATGTCGCGACAAGATCTCAACCATTTAATACTCAGGCCCGGAGAGTTGCACATAGTAATGGCGCAGCTAAGGGCAATCGGTGCCTTCATTGAGAACAGCGGACTGGACTTGTGTTGGTTAGAATCAGATCTCTACGGTCCTGCAACCGTAAAGCAAATTATTGGTGGTGACCACGTGAAGAGAGGGGAGACCGCACACCTGATAACCGTACAGGCACTTTTTGAAATATATCAAGAAGATTTTTTTAAGCAACACCCGGATTTGTACGCCATTGTTGAACAGGCATCAAAGGAACTTGACGCTGCTTGTAAAGATTGTTCCAAGAAATGCCTTAAGACTACGCACAACAAACTGGTCCACACTATTTCGTCAACACAGATCCTGGAGAAGATGAAGATTTTTGATGCTGAGCACACAGAGATCCCGCTGTTTATGTTTGTGCGCCATTACATGAGAATGGTGTTGGAGATGATGTCTTTTATTCGAGCAGTTCGCACTGGGGACTGGGAGCTTCACTTAGAAGCTCTTGAGTTGTTCACAAAGTATTTCTTTGGACACGACATGCTTAACTATGCCCGCATGATCCCAGTTTATCTGGCAGAGATGCAGGTGCTACCTGACTCGGATCCAGAGATTTACCACGAGTTTCAGCAAGGGAACTGGGTTGTGAACAAGAATGATGATGTGTCTTTCTGTGGAATCGGTGGCGATAATGCCTTGGAGCACCTCAACAGGTCAATGAAAGTCTCTGGGGGATTGGTTGGGATCACACTGAACCCCACTGCCCGTACCAAATATTTCTTGATAGCACCCGAGCTAGCAAGGTTGGCAGAGCAGGCCAAGCAGATGGCAGGTACTTCATCCAAGACCCAGACGCATCACCACAATCTTTCCACTGCTGTGAGGTTGCGCCAAGAGAAGAACATCGATCGGTTAGTCAACGGCATACTACGTTTCACAAACCCATTCACCGAAGAGAGTGCTGACCTCTACAACCTTGTAACGAAGGCAGTAACCCCCGAGAATGTTAAGAAGGATCTGAGCGAGGAAAGCACCATTGGAAAAGAGCTTTTCAACAACTTTGTGAAAGAACGTATCCAGTCAGCCGAACACAGCATCTGGTCTCCGATGAAAAAGCGGAAGCTACTTACATGGAAGTCCACAGGGAAAACGCTGCGAGTGGCAACCCAGGATAAAGTTATCGAGCTAAAGGAAGACCGCTCGCTTTTTGCGCGGATGATGGTGGTATGCAAGTCACGCCCAGAGATTGACATCAAAGAGGCTGTCGGGCTGTACGAGTTCTCTGTAGTGCCAAGGTCGATGTTTGCCGCGGACGGTACCATGTTTCACTGTTCCACTAAGAGTGCCTTAATGGACATACTGGAGAAGCTGCCTGATAGATCTACTGCCAGTAACATGGAACAGGATGACAGTGTTCTTACAGAGACAGCAGATGCTCCGATGAAGGTGTCAATTGTTGATGGAATGGCAGAAGTGCAGGCGATTGAAAAGCCAGACTGGATCAAGAACTGTTCACATCTAGCTGATCATTTCACAGCGCAAATCTTTGAGAAGTACAGCCACACCAATGAACTGCGACTCATCTTTGACAGGTAAGTTATTTGTTCCCTCAGATCTACCTGACAGTTATCTTTAGCATATGGAGTTATGTTCAACAGGATATACTTGAAGTGAGAATAACAGATCCAAAATGCTTTGATTTTAGGTATGATGTACTATCCTCACTTAAGGCAGCAACCCGAGTGTCACGACAGGGAGGTAAAGATCCCATCTATTACAAGATTACCGACACAACCCAAATTGCAAAGGTACAATACAATAGAATCTATTAAACTCACACTTTCATAGTTTTTCATGTGGGTAATAGTTTACTATTATTGGAGACATGGACTTTGTTACTCAGAATATTATTAACATCCATTTACAATTATTAATTATCTTATTTTAAGGTGTCAATGAAGAAACTTTTGGCGCACGTGAATACAAAGAAGGAGCTGACCGAATATCTCGCCAGTAAGACTCTGGAGAAGGGGCGCCGAAATGGAGTGCGAGTAGTAGTGTCGTGGAGCAATAAGTGCAGGGCTACCCACAAGGAAATGTCATACCTGGAGAGCGACCAAGAAGAGGCAGACACCAAGCTGCTGCTTCATGCTATCGATGCTACTACCTCAGGAGCAACCAGTATTGAGATCGTCTCACCAGATACCGACGTCTTTGTGCTGGCTCTCAGGCGATATCCAGAGCTGTGTGAGAATACAGTATTCGTCACTGGAAGGGGGCAGCGCCACCGGAAGATACCGTTAAGTCCAATAGTTCACGCTTTAGGGCCTATTAGAACGGCAGCACTTCCTGGATTTCACGCTTGGAGTGGTGCTGATGTTACAGGCAGCTTCGCTGGAAAAGGCAAGTTGGCATGCTGGAAAGCATTTCTTGAGGATGGCGAGGAGTGTGCGACTGCACTTGCTGGTCTTGGTTCTACCCCACAACCTACACCTGAGACCTTTGCCGCAATAGAAAAGCTAGTTTGTCTTCTGTATCTACCGAAGACGCAAATCTTCAGGGTGAAAGATCTGAGGTGGTTCCTCTTCCGCAAGAAACAAGCCGAATCAGAGAGACTTCCTCCAACCCAGGCTGCTCTGAAAGAAGCCATAATGCGTGCACAATACCAGGCGATGGTGTGGAACAAAGACAAAGTGCCCAATCCAGACCTTCCCTCACCAGCCGAATATGGATGGAAAATGCAAAATGGTACAGTGAATATAGTATATCTGACATCAAAAAATGAAATATGAATGTTAAAAATACCTTTGTATTTTTGCAGGTGAGTGGTGCCCAGTGATGACACAGCTACAACCAGCACCTGATGCAGTCCTTCACCTTGTCAAGTGTGGTTGCATTAAGAGTAGATGTTCTACCAACCGATGTCAGTGTCGAAAGGCTGGTCTTAATTGCACCGATCTTTGTAGCTGTAGTGATGAAGGAGTTGAGTCCTGTGACAACGTTGATATCGACGGTGATAGTGACATTGAGTATTCTGACAATGATGAAGATACGGAAGAGGAGAATGACGACTAGAATGTTTTTGTCGAGATTTGAAAGGTGTCTTTGAAAATTTGGGAACGTTTTTACGTAGTTTCAAATAAGCTAAAAGACATCTGTAAGGTAGCCTCGTTTTCATGTCTGATAGTCAAGTGACTGTGTTGATCATTCAGTAATCATTTAGTCGTGTCAGACACACTGCAATGTACATTCTGGGTAATTTGGAGATCAATTTATTAAATTCTACCTTGCATTTGCATACATTCTGAGATCACATGAGATAGCAAGTCACGTGACTTCGAGCTCAGTGCGAGTTTTGACTTCGAGCAAGGTCGTTTGTGGCACTTTTGTGCTCCCAAAATCGCTCCCGAATATTTACGTAGCTCCTGTGCTGTCCTGTGGTTTATCAAACCGAAGATGTCCTCGACGTCCAAAGAGTCCGAGGACGATCTTCTTGCCGAGGAAGCCGGAGAAGAGGGTGAAGAAGACAAGGAATCGCTTACTGACGAACGCAACGCTGTCCTTCCACGCGCCTCACAACAACTCAAGAGTCCAAACCCCGCTTCTTCGGATGAAATTAACCTACTCACCAACGCAATACTAGGCTTAACAAAAAGCCTACCAAATCTTCTACCTCCACCTCGTGGAGAGACAAAAGGCAAAGGAAAACGGCCGGCGAGCAAGTCTCCAAACGCCGTTCCCGCCAAAAAGGCAAAAGACAAAGATGGCGAGGCGGGAAGCTCCATGAGCGCCTCCGACCAGTCCACTGACTGCGAGATTCTCTACGACTCTGTGCTAAATAGCATAAATGATGAGTCAGAGCAAAATACCACTCGTAGTGGTGATGAGGACGATTTCCTCTCGGAACTCGTAAAAGAATACGAGTCTGACGATACCGTGGGCGAAAGCCTCGAGAATGAGAAACTAGCCAAGCTAGTTGACAAAATGTTCCGCTGCAAACTAAGCGAGAAAAATCTCAAAGACCGGCTTGAGAGGCAGGAGAGACCGGCTAATTGTACTGCAGCCAAGCCTCCCAGGGTAAACCCAGGCATTTGGCGTCGATTGAGAGAGCCTACAAAGAAGAGGGATTTACAATTTTACAAAATACAACAAGCCCTCACAAAAGGCATCCTGCCAGTTGTCCGTATAACGGACAAGCTTATGCAGGCGAAATCACTTGATGATGAAGAATGCCAAGACTTAAAGAAACTGGGGTTGGAGGCCATGTCCCTCCTCACTCATGCTTCTTATGAGATAAACATGCAACGGCGTCTGCTTCTGAGACCAGATATTGGGAAGGAATACTCAGCCCTCTGCTCCTCCCAACTGCCATTTACAGATTTTCTCTTTGGAGATGATCTACAAAAGCATTTGAAAGATATTGGCGATCAAAACAAAATAGGGGCCAAGATCACCCCTAATTACAAAGGGCAACGCTCTTCTCCAGGAAGGTTTAGCAATAACAGCTATAAGCAGTCAAAAAACTGGAGAGGCCACAACTCCAAACCTTGGAAATACAAAAACAATGCCAACCGGGACAAGACAACCCGGACAAGCCAATAGAACACTTACTGCCAGCTACTAGCACAGTAAGTATATGTCCACCACTTTGTAACAGTGTATATATAGCTGGAAACATAGCAAGGCATTTCAATGTCTGGCAGACTTTAACCTCTGACCCCTACATTTTAAGCATCGTTCAGGGTTGTCAATTAGAGTTTTGCAACCCACCTTGCCAGGTGCAAACCCCTAGAGCAGTCAAACTTTCTAGTAAAGAGTCAGATATTGCCACTACTGAAATTAAGAAGCTTTTAACTAAAGGGGTCATTAGAGAAGCCACTCATGTTCCTGGTGAATTTATCTCAACAATTTTCACCAGACCCAAGAAAGATGGGTCTCACCGTCTTATTTTGAACTTGAAAAAGCTTAATGAGCATATTGTGTACCACCACTTTAAGATGGATTCACTGCATAGTGCTACTCAACTGATGAAGCCTAATTGCTGGATGGCTGTCTTAGACCTAAAGGATGCATACTACTCTGTTCCTATTAGGACTGAAGACAGAAAATACCTTCGTTTCGAACATGAAGGCCAACTTTATGAGTTTGTTTGCCTTCCTAATGGCCTCTCTAGTGCACCCAGAATTTTTACCAAACTGTTAAAACCTGCCCTTGCTAGATTAAGGGAGGACGGGGTGCTTTTAGTCATTTACATTGATGACATTATCCTCTTTGCAGATGACCCTCAGACATTGCTCGGTTTTCTACAAAGGGCTATTACATTATTGCAGTCTTTAGGATTCACTATCCATTCTGATAAATCTCAACTTGTCCCATCCCAGAAGGTCAATTTTCTGGGTTTCATTTTAGACTCTGTTGCGATGACAGTCTCTATGAAATTGGACAAGGCTGACAAAGCAAAATCAGCCATCCTACAGCTCCTTAGGAAGGAGCAACCACTTATAAGAGAGGTTGCATCCGTAGTTGGGCAAATGGTGTCATGCTTTCCTGGAGTTAAATATGCCCCACTGTATTACCGTGCTCTTGAAAATGACAAAACTGATGCTTTAAAGATGAATGGGTGGAACTTAGATGAGAGAATGCTCATCTCTGATATAGCTAAGAAAGACATGTCCTGGTGGCTTTCAAATATTGACAATGATCCATGCCCTGTTCTGCCTATGAAATACAAATTAACCCTTAAATGCGATAGCTCTCTAGAAGGATGGGGAAGTGTCATTGAAAATTCTCCACTTGTTGCAAATGGGCGATGGTCCCACAGTGAGAGTATGTGCCACATAAACTACTTGGAAATCAAAGCTGTCCTTTTTGGTCTTCAGTCCTTGTGCTCAGACTTAACAAACTGCAACATCAAAGTGTTGTCTGATAACCAAACAGCGGTTTCCTATCTGAGAAATATGGGTGGCACCCACTCTCGGGACTGTAATGAGATTGCAAGGGAAACTCTTTTGTGGTGCAAGGACAGGGGCATATCCTTAACTGTCACCCATTTACCTGGGAAACAAAATGTTGAAGCTGACCTAGCAAGTAGACATTTTCATGATGACACTGAATGGTCATTAGACACTCATGTTTATAACAGCTTAATTACCAAATGGGGAAAACCTGAGATTGATCTCTTTGCATCACGCTTGAATGCAAAACTGCCCTGCTATGCAGCATGGAAACCTGACCCAAGTGCCTACTCTATTGATGCCTTTACACTTGACTGGTCTGTGTATAAACTTGTTTACTGTTTTCCACCTTTTAGTATAATTGGGAAAGTACTTCAGAAGATAATATTCGCCAAGACAACAGCAATCCTAGTTCTCCCCGACTGGCCAACACAGTTTTGGTACCCACGAGTGATGTCAATGCTAATGGCTCCTCCACACCGAATAAAGCTGCAGAAGTCAACACTGACCCTTCCCCACGATGCCAAGAAAATCCACCCCCTTTACCCCAAGCTCCAACTGATTGGCTGTCTTGTGTCAGGGAATCCCTCCAGTTACAAGGAATAACTGGGGAAACTTTGAGCATCATTATTGATTCATGGAGAGAAGGTACTCAGAAGCAATACAGAACCAGCATATCTGCTTGGATAATTTACTGTAAAGAACGGAAGATCAGCATTACAACACCTTCTCTGCCAGAACTGTTGAACTTTCTAACTCTTCAGTCCAAAAGGCTAAGCTACAGTGCTCTAGGAACCACTAGAAGTGCCCTTTCTTCATTCATCAACATTGATGGCTTCAAAGTAGGAGAACACCCTATCGTTTCACGTTTTATGTCAGGTGCCTTCAACAGGAAACCAACTTTCCCCAGATATGTGGAAACATGGAACCCTCAAATTGTCCTTAGCCACCTTAAGGACTACCCTGACGTCAAGGAAATGTCTCTGAAGCAATTGACATTGAAACTGACTATGATTTTGGCCTTAGTCACTGCACAGCGAACACAGACTCTTAAGTTGCTGTCAATTAATGACATGCAAACTAAAGCTGGCGAATATGTTTTTCAAATTACATCCATTCTTAAGCAGACAAGTGCTCATGGTGGCAGGCAAAGACACCTGCAACCTATTGTGTTGAAGAAATATGACCATGATAAAACCCTTTGCGTTTTTACATTGTTACAAGAGTATCTTATGAGAACTGTTAAGTTAAGAGGTTCATGTTCTCAACTTTTAATTTGCCACTGCAAGCCTCATGGGCCTGCATCGAAAGACACTATTTCTAGGTGGCTCAAACAGGTTATGCTTGACGCTGGAATTAATACTTCTGTTTTTAAGCCTCACTCCACCAGAAGTGCAGCCACTTCTGCTGCAAAGTCAGCTAATGTTCCTTTAGATGAAATTATGGCCACTGCTGGCTGGCGTTCAAGCTCTGTATTTGCTGTTTATTATAACAAACCACTGTTTAATGCTAGTTCTTTTGCTAACAATGTACTGGGGAAGAATTAGTGCATTGGTAATAAATGCCATGTTTACCATTTCTTTTTTAGAATGTGTACTCTTTATTTTTTGAGGGCCCTATAGAGCTCTAAAATCTCATGTGATCTCAGAATGTATGCAAATGCAAGGTAGAATTGAATAATTAAACGAGACTTACCTGTAAGTTGAAGTTTGATTGAGATTCTACCGTAGCATTTGCAGAAATGAAGAGATCACATCCCTCCCTATTTCCCCCCCTTGTATGTTACCTTATCACATCTAGTGATTATTCCTATTGTTCTATGGTGCTGCATACATCAATTCATTATTCATGTATGGGGTAGTCTACAGGACTCCTCAAAAAATATGCTTTCAAGACTGAGCTCGAAGTCACGTGACTTGCTATCTCATGTGATCTCTTCATTTCTGCAAATGCTACGGTAGAATCTCAATCAAACTTCAACTTACAGGTAAGTCTCGTTTAATTATTCAATTTAACGGTAGCCAAAAGGACTTTCTTGCTTCAGCCTCGTTTCCATGTTTAAAGGTCACGTGAACTTTTTATTACTCTTAAGTTATAGCCTTGACTAAATGGCACCCATATAACAGATACTAGTGGTTCTGGTAGCAATTTGTTTCCATAAATGATGGCTAAGAGAAACAATAAGGCCCAGCCTCGTTTTCATGTTGGGCCAAACACGTCATTATTTAAACACGGCTTAGCAGCCGTGCGTGCAAGTTACAAAATTGCCGACAAGTATGACTATGTTCCTTATGGTCGCCCTATTACATCTAGATAGGTGGCTTGCTTCTTTCACAAAAATCGCACGAAATTACAGATGCTCCCAGACTAGTATGACGCTTTGTATTCTATGCCAGTCACTTTGTGGCCACATTCAGTTTACCTCAGAATGTCTATTTTTTAACAAATCTCCAATATCAGTTAAAATATTTACAGTGTATCTGTGCATATGAGGCAAAACCAAATGAAAAGATTCATTGAGTAACAGGGAGTATACACATTCACTGATTTTACATTTACGGTCTTATCTGTTTTGGCTGCCTTCATTTCACTTGCGGTTAACAATCTTCTGAGTTCAGTCCTCTTATGGCCTTATACATGTAGACGTGGTCCTAGAAAAACATATTGAGAAGAAATTAAAAAAAAAAAGTTCTAGGCCTGTCATACACTCAACATTATTAGGTTGTAATGTTAGTTTTCAATAACATATATAAAGGTTCATGTAAATTTACAATAATATTATGAATACAGTTCAAGCAGTGAACAAAATTAGTAAAAGGTGTAAATATTAATTTAATGACTTTTAGTCAAGTATTGGGTTCCAAAGCTGTGGAGTGGCAAAATAAGAAAGATTTCTTAAAATAAACTGTCACTTTAGTGACATCGACAAACATCGTAAGCATTACAGTGATAGTCCATTTCAAAACCTTAATAGCCCTGATCAGAATACAATTTTCTAGTACACCATAACAGAACACATCCTGTTTGCACGTATTGTACTCAGTGAATACACGATGATCCGGTTTTCACATGTTCATGTACGAGGTTCCAACAAATCTCCAAAAATGATGTGCCTATTGACTGAGTGAGAGGACTAGGCAGGAAAATATTTGGCTTAAGGTCATGGTGTACAGACTGAGCACAGCGAGGTCTGTGTGCCACGACCGGCTTGTCCTAACTCTGTCAATACGCATTTATCATACCACCAATTTCATGCTACATGTAAATACATGCATTTTTGGAAAATTTCAAAACTATGCTTAAAAATACTCAAAGCATGTTAAAGTGCACGCGTGTTGAATGAACCAATGATGTGTGCAAGACTGGACGGCTTTTCCCAGACTGGCTTGCATCAACCCACCTGGCCCTACACACATCAACTCGGAATACATCTGTACCGTATATAATACACTACGAGAGAACTGTTGTCCACCCATCATGGAAAAACGGCTTAGTTACAAAAAGCCAAAACCACACCACTTTTATACTTTCCTGGCAGGGATGTGCAACACTGTGCCATGGCTGTTGATGTGTCACTACTTTCAACTGCTTATGCAAATTGATGTCAGTTTTCAAGATATCATGTTGTTGAGTGGTGAACTGTTCATGGGTACCAGCTAGTTTTTTTTATAATATTGTGTTGTTGGGGATGTACGGTGGCATAAGAAGTTGAGTTCTCAAGTGACTGAAAAATGAAAATGGTGGACATGAAATGCAAAGCCCAAATACAAGGAAATACAATGTATGCTACTATTGTAGTTTTAACCCTGTTATCCCAAGCAGTTAGCCTCTAGTGGTCTAACGTGGTTGTAACTGGGTGTAGATGTTATGTATTGAAATGAAATGAGATCCCAAGAGAAGCTGAACCTGAGGTGTTCCCTATACCAGCCAGGAGTTCTAACCACTACATGTACAGTAACCTACATTGTACAGAATGTAGATTACATAGGAGTCTAGACGTGAGCTACAGGTGTGCAGCTGTATTGTAGGGCATTACTTACAGTACAAGGTCACCATACAGTCAGATGCCTTCAACACTGCCCTTTCTAGCACTATGCAGGACATGATACAGTATGAACCTAGTAAGATGATCTACTTCACTAACAGTTTTCTTGTAGATTAGTACAATCATTTAGCTGGAGTGCAGAAGGTCATGGGTATGACTTCAGTTAGGGATTTAACTTGGTGTCCTAATCCCACAATTGCTTCATGTTGAGCACATGTATCATTATTCTTTTGGTTAATAAATGACCAATCTTAGTAATTATTGACAACATCAGTAATTACTTTACAATATTAATAACCATGGCTCTATATCAGTAGGGCTTTTGTTTCAGTGTACTGTTCGGGATTGTGGTTTGTCCACAATAATCTAGTATCCATGTCTTAAAAATTCAAGCATTCAATGATCACCAAGGAGATAATGTCTTCGTATGACATGAATCCAAATTATGCCATTCTGTCAAAATCTTTAAAAGGAATGCCTGCAACCAATGCCAAATACACTGTACATGTACACGTCCTTTGTTTAAAGAAAACAGATCTACATGTAAGCAACACAAATTTGAAGTGTAACATGAGGATTCTAATGTATACAGCTAAAACGTTGTCTGATTTTACAGCCTTGAGCTTACAAGAGGAGACCGAAAGGTAGTACGGGTAGCTGAAAATGGTTTGTGATTCGGCTGTAATTTCGCAGTTGTCGCTACCGTAGGAGGGGTGAAAGTACGATAAACACTTGCCTGTATGATTTAATTTGTGTAGGGGTGAGCCACAGCTAAGTTTGGTAAATTTATTAATAGATTACCCATAGCACCTTGTGGTCTTACTGCATAGGTTTTCTGACAATGTTAATTGTAGCTGTATGTTTGAGTAACTTACCTGACCATGTGTGATGCATTCCTTTGCTATGTACAACATGCATCAAGAAACTGTTTTGCTGTAGAACTTGGAGTCATACTGATACAATGTGTATAAATGTAGAAACCTGATGAAAAATTTTGAGAGTAAAATTAATAAATGGATCATAAAAAATAAACTTACTACTCACATACACGTACATGTAGCTACATGTATAAAGGTGAATGTAAATCATATTTTAATTTCATCTATACCACAGTACATGAACTACTTTACAGATCCCAGGAGATTGTTGAAGGAGCAGTGTACATGTAGATGTATGAGGTTCAGGTTTGAACTGAAATTTAACTTCTATATAGGATGTAACTAAACAGCGCCAGTCAGCTAGCCCAGTTGATTGTGTTATTGACCTTTCAATAATTTTGCAAACAAATCAAGAATAAAAAAAATAGTGTGATAAAATACATGTACAGTACATGTGTAAGTTAATATTTGGTTCTTGGCAAAAGTGCAAAAAACTCACTGGAGACAGTTTGACACACTGAACACCATCCCCTTAAAGCCAAATAATTTGTTTCTTCAGCTCTTGCTTAAGGTCAGTAAGCACATACTGTTTTGAATTAGGAAATAAGCCAAAAATTGAAAAGTTGCCATTTTGAAGGCAGTTTTCCCATAACATGATTGAGCAGTTTTGATGATTTTCAAAAAAAGTTAACATTCATGAGACACTCAAATGCCCTCCTGGATTTATAAAGTTCTTTCATCTACATGTAGACAACTCCGAACAAGTAGGTACATTGTTTTCATAATGTTTTCTGCACACTGCAGGTGTAATTTGTATATCACATGCCATCCACCTCCGAGCACAACAGTGGTCACCTCCACAGCTTTTTGGCCATAATTATCTGATAACAAGTTACCTGTACCAGTCCGTGGGGCTGGATATTAACTTGTGTGGCATAATAATTATTATACTGAGAGAACCATTATTCACCTTAATGTCTGTGACATTTAACATTTATTCCATGAGCATGTATGTACTGGATATAGGGTGGTCAGTAACCAACAAGGTACATAGCACAAAGTTGATAAAAATCACCTCATATCCTGAATGAGCACAACAGAATTAATCATATTCCTTTATTAAATCTCAACTTTAGTTATCTTTTCTGAATTATGGGTGGCTGTATTTTGGACAAGCTTCTAGCTTTTACTTGGACGATATGCTATTTTGAATGCCATGGTACTTGGCATGCAGTTTCCATGCATGCAGCAAAATCAAATTTAAGGTGCCAGTGCATGAAGGGACATGTTGAAATTTGTGTTGCATGAGCTCAAAAAGCACCAGCCACACACCAAAGGGTGTCACATGTTGTTGCAAAAATGTAAGCACCTTTCGATTTCCTCTCTGCTAATGTTCCTGCTACAGTACTGCATAACAATTGCAGTGTCGCACTGCTGTGTCTCTGTGACATGTCCCTGCAACATGTCCCCTCATACCCTGGCATCTACTGTATACAAAAGGAAGGAATTCAATGCCTGAAATTGAGAATTTAGTGTATTACTACTACGTGTATAGGGTCTCCACTGTGAGTCTGTCATGGATGAATTACTGTTTAGTATTTAGGCATACATTGGACATTAGGTTGGGATGAAAGTTCATAAATCTGCTGACCATTTTAGAACTGTTGATTGCAATGAAAAACTCCCATATGCAAACTCCCTTGAAAAGAGTACTTTGAGAAATGCACACATTTCCACCTTATGCCACTAGAATAAAAATGCTATGGTGTCAAGACCTAGAGTCGTTACTATTCAAATAATATCAAATCTGATCATGTTAGTACACATCACTATCTTTGCTTAAAAAAAATCAAGAAATCTCCTAAACCGTTAAAGAACTCACTAATTGGCAAATTATGCATGTTTCATTTCATGTTTACTCCGCTTTGACAAGTGATTAAAGAAAAATTTAGGCTTCCATTGTATTCAAGTTTATGTGTACATGTATCTGAGTGAAACGCATTTCAACTGAACTGTTGGTTAGCGTGTAGGCATTATGAAATCACCTACAACTAATCACCAATGATACATGTAGATGCATGGAGATACACGTACGTGCTTACATGTGAAATGCCTACTCCTCAAATTATTCGGATTTGCGAAGTTCTGATAGTAGTACGTCGACTACTTCTTGGTCGGTAAACGTTTGTTTTACTACGCCGGGCTTATCACACTTTGATGTGAAAAGTGTAAGTCACAGAATGCCACGTGTGAACAATGGCTTTCGTTGTTACTTGATACCACTGTCCCACTTGGGGTCAATTTCACAAAGGCCGTTTTTGATTATGGTTTGCAAGGTGCAAATTTGCACAGTGTAAGCGTCGCTTACACTGTGTGTTAAACCTTGTTACACTCATTTGGCAGAATGCCACAAAGAAAGGAACTTTAAGCCCTCCATAGAAAACTAAATGTACATGAAATGTTAGTCATACCAGCTACGTATTATGAGGAATTAGGTTACATGTACTCACCGGCCTTGAAATCGATCGATCAGTCCGTTCATACTTGAATCGAGCAATCATCAACCATCTTTACAATCATCTTCCAACAGAGCACGTTCTGAGTTGAGCCTTGCTAATCGTAAGCGAAAATAATCTAAAGAGTAGCGTAATAAACCACTTTCACGTACGATAACCAGCTCTATTCGACACAAACCATTTTATTTGAAACACACCGCCGGTTACCCAGCTATGCGACCGGGCCGCTTTCAAGGGGTCATGTGATTTACAACCGCACGCTCGAGAATTGCAGGCGCAAGTAACCGGTGAATGTGTGTGTGACTGTGTGTGTGTGATTTCTCCGTGTTTATGTGCGTCAGAAAGTGAAACGTGGATAGTTTTTTACTCCAGTAGTTGAAGAGTTGTGGGATTCGATGCAGAGCTGCCCTCCCTTACACAAAGGTACAGTTAGTATTAATCTTAAATTTCTTGAATAGATTCTACCTCCTCTTTGGCGGCCATTTTGGTTCGTTCGGTTCGGCTGAGGTCAGAAAAGTACATGTAAGTTACTCGGCCGAGTTTGGCGACCAGACATAAATGTCCAGTGAAAAAAGTGAGCTTCATTTGTAACATATTCGAATTTTACCTAATAAGTTGGATTTTTGCAAGAATATAGAATAATAGTTCTTAGATATTGACTTTTCTTGCAAGTAAATAGGTCGAATAAATTTCAATGACTGTGTTATAGTCAAGCAGCACTCTCGTTCTGCAGCCAATTGGAACGATCTTTACAACAGCTTGATATACAATGTCGCCTCAGGACAAACGTTCGTTACTCAAACTCAGTCAAAAAATTGGACTTGGTGAGCAAATATAGACAGGCTACATGTAAATTAGAATCTATCTGGCAAGCCATCTGCATGTCACTGAATAAGAATGGTCTCTTTTGTTCATGAAACATTAATACACAAGTAAATAGCTGGCTGGATATTCTAAAATTTCTCAATCAACATTACCTTCTGTAAAATCAAAGGGAACCAGTTTTGGTGTGAATTTTTATCAACTTACCGATATTGTGTTTTTGCATTCCTTCTACCATGAATGACTGGGAATTATTAATTTAGGATAACCTTTATTGTACATGTGTCAACTTCAGATTTTACTTCCAATTCAATTTCTGGTGGTCTGCAATAGCAGTACTGTCAAGTTCTATTAGTTGAAACTTTTATTTAAACATACTTTAGTGTGCATGGTTGCTGACAGAAAGTATTTATGTGGGGCCTCTTTGCATGGATTTCCTGTCTGGATGAATAGCCCTACTTTATTTATGTTTTATTTATTTATTTATTTATTTATTTGTTTTATTATTTGCTAAATACTGTATACAAGATGGTCACCCACCAACTGTTTCAGTTTTGTAACTAAATGGTGGCTACATGTATACATAAAGGACAAGACAAGCATTTTAACCCTTTTTGGGTGAGAAATCTAATAAACTAGCCAGTCCACCCACTCTTTCATGTAGAGCTGGCCCTTCAAAGACCTTTGCAAGTCACTGAGTAGGTGTTTCTAGTTACAGTTCACCAATCAACTTCTGTTATGTTACAGTACTTTTTTGCCTCAAATTTTGTCAGTGGCTGAGAGTATATACTATACACATGTACATGTATATACGGGTCCATTCAGTGACCATTTGGCTTGTTAAGCATACAATAGTATTTTTCACTGTTTAAAAATACACCATTTATTAGGGGCTGCATGTACGTAATTATAAGAGCACACAAAAGGTGTGCCTGTAGATGCCATACCAAAGGCACTAGCTACTCCTATTCCTCTGAGAGGAACTGTACAATATGGTTGCAGTTTTTTGGTTATTTCCCTTGGTATTTTATTTATGTTTATTTTACTTTGTATTTTTTTTCCAGGTGCATTTGTTAAAAACTGAAAACAGTACTTCCAAGTCTAACAGGGAATCCTTGGCAACAAAGCAGATAAGAAATACCACAACATTTGCAGTTCAGGGCCTATTTAGATAGTCTGAGTTTTACTTATGCTGCTGGTCTGGCATATCATTGGAAATATTGTAACGAGTTCACTTCATTTATCATTGCCTCTGGCTATGATTGTCGTAAGGTTTTAACACACTTCAAAATCCTCCAGCATTTTTTATGCCATGCACGACAGACATGAGAAAGTTTTAGCTTTACATTGTATTTGCATGGAACAACTTGCATTGTAGGCTGTTCATTAGCATGTCGCATACAACATAGTCTAAATTGGCCCTTTGTACAGTGTAGTATTGTTACTTTTTCAATTAGACCTGAAACTGAACAGAACAGAACAGAGGTATTAGTTTAAACATGGAGCAATCCTGTAGGGTGAGACACTTTTGCTTGGATCACTTGTTACACGTACATATTAAGCCACATTAGCAGTTCGGACATATCTGTAAGATTTTTACATGATGAAACTCAGATCAAAATGATAAGTTTAAAATGTTCGTTTAGCCATGGACTTTTGCCACAAAAAGTTATAAATGAGGAAAAGCATCAAGAGGCAAAAAACCAGGCTCAAAAGAAAACTGGGGCTATGAACGAAAGAATGTAATAATTAAAAATTAAGTTCAGCTAGCATGATGAAGGTGGCAACCAGCATGATGAGACGTCAAAATAAACCAAATTGAAGTCAACATGTACACACAATGTACGTGGTTTTCTTTCCAGATTTTTTGTGGAAACAGCTTTCTATTGTGTGTAATGGTTAATACATGTATTGAATGAGATCAAGTAACTGAAACTACAGCCCACCGAAGTTATACCTTCACAGATTCCTTTCATTTTTGCGTTGTAGGTGAAGTGACAAAAATGAATACATGTAGGTATGAGAAAATCATTTTTTCAGTCTAAAGCTTCAGTTTATTACATGGTGATGTAAGATACTGTGTCAACCAGTGGCAAATTGACTGTTTTACATAACTTGATAATTTTTCATATCTTTTGGCAAAAAAAAAAAAAAAAAACTCTAAGCACAAACAAATACTTTTAAGTTAACTTGCATTGTAATGTACATAAGAGATTTTTGGGGGCACATCTTTTTAATTTGTTTTTGACAAATGCTATCAAAATTAGATTGAAATACAATATGTACTTGTAATATCAAGGTACATACACTGTAATCAGTACGCAAGAGCTTGCTTTGCAGTTGTGCGTGAGTGGCAATTGTGCATGTGTTTTTAAATTCTAAGTGAGCAGCTCCTAAACCAATTTGATGAAATTCAGCCAAAGTTGTAATATAGTAATAAACAGCAGCAAGTAAGGTACTCACCAAAATGTTCTAGAATTTCATCCACTGAATTAAAAGTTAGAACCACTTCAGTTTACAGCACAATAAACTGCGTCACAAGAAATTAAAGTGTTGCAAATAACTTCCATTTGAGTGGACACACGGATATTCATCCACAGACTCAAAAGTTAGAACCACCTTGTACTGAATAATAAACGGTATAGAGGGCTAGGCAATTACTGCAATATCTTCAATTTGAAGGAGGCTCTTGAATGGTCTATGTTTAGGATTTCATTTGCCAGAAATTAATACTTGATAGCATTCGTTTGAACGAGTACTGTGGTTTCATCCACAGACTCAAAAGTTAAAACCATGCTAAATGAAAAGAGGTTTGTCTGAAAGTGGATTTGAAAGAATTAACCAAAGACTAGCTTCAAGCAAGTGATTTGCACTGAATTTTTATTTATTTATTTTTTGCGGATATGATATAGACTGTCAGTGCCTTCTTAAAAATGTCAACACAGTCGCCACATCAACTGGTTAATTTCCAGTAGACAAGAGAGCAAAGGTACAGCAAAAATTATTTTTGAACAACCACAAAATCAGTTCAGAAATCCATTGAAAAACAGTTGTCGGTCATAATTTTTTTAACTATTATTCGATTTTGTATTTTGGAATAATTTGATAGAACGGATATTAGTAACGGAAGGCATCTTGAGGAAGAGTACTTGTGTTCTCTTGTCTTCTTGGGAATTTAGCTCATAAAACCCTGATGTCTGGTTCAGAGGGACTTTGGTACTAAAGGCGATCAATATTGACCAGTTATACAGACCACAAAACAAACCAGGTGGCTTTTATTATTGCCAAAACGCACAATTCATCGGCCTTTTTCAGTGTTTTACAGAGCAGTTGTCGTCGTCTCGTTTTTCGATGTCAAATTCAGCGAAGTTCACGATTTTGAGAAAACAAGCCTTTAAGCAGCCACGAAATCACATTTTTGTCACACAGTTGTGTTGTCTTGCGTTGGTTGCCGATACAATTATATCTTATCATCAAAACAAAACAAAACCAAACCAAACAAATTTAAATAGTCATCATTACTGATCCAACAAACCCCAAGATATTGAAACAAAGTAGCAGACGTTTAACTGTCAATTGTCTTGCTTATGGTAGCGATTTAAATTGTCAGAAATTAGTTTCCACTCTACTGTTTATCGCAAAACAAATTCGTAGAAAATAGAGGAAGATGTATTTTTTGCAGAATTGACCTGCTTACCGTTGCCATTTAAATTTTTAGAAAAAAAATTCCTAGAAAATCGTACTGATTTTGAAACAAAACAACTGATTGGCCGGCATGTTTTGCTCCAAAACGCTAATGACATGCAATATCGTGTTCATCTCAATCAGTAGTGTTAATTTTTTGCAACACACTGTTGTGAAAATTGCAGCTTGATTTTGGAACATCGCTAAAACAGCGTCTTGCGGCTAAATGTTTTTGTACAAAGCTAGAACACCAAGAAAAATTCTGTTTGTGATTGGGACCATTTAATTTCACGCAAAAACTTGAGAACTGCGTGATATAACATTTGTCGAAATCGCAGTTCATTTACCTTTCGACGACACTTTCTCGGTGTCCATCAAATACAAAATGAAAAAGCGGTTTTACAAGTGTTAACTGTGGTCTGTATAACCTGCAAAAATGAAAATTTTTAATCGATAAAAAGACGCGTGCTTAGGAGCAAGGCTTGAAACACCGAGTTTCTTCCGAGGACCAGACATTGGGTTTTACAAGCTTTTAACGTGTAATTATAGTTGTTGCAGTTATTGCTTTCGAGGAAAAGACTTTTTCTGCTGGCAATCGTTGTAGCACAGGATAAAATATTTTAGATTAAAGTTTCACAGCTAAGTTTAACTAGTACGTAAAGCACCAGAAAGAACGTGGAGCCAATTATCTGCTGTTACATATTAAATTTCATCAATTGCTCCAAACGTAAGCAAATGTTGGTAGGTTACGTAAAGCACCAGAAAGAACATGAGCCAATTACCTACTTAATTTCACCAATTGCTCCAAACGTAAGCAAATGCTCGTAATTTTTGGTTAGAGACAAAGTTTTTTTTCCGGTGCAACAACAATTTGACCGTCAGAAAAAAAGCCTTGTTAGTATAAGCAACATTACAAGCTATGAACAATCTAAATATGAACGATCGAGAATATAACCACTGTTAACGAGAGACGTTTATGTTGAATTTTGTTTGTAAGTTTAAAAGAAAGCACGTTATTCTTGTACCAAAAAGTTTTCACAAAAAATAGTTCATAGCTTGCTATGTTGCTTTTAATATCCTCCATGTATACAACATTTCGTGCAAGAAATCAGTTAATCCGTTCGTCTGGGAACATTAAGCAGCCTTCACACGTCAAACTAGTGTTGGCCAACTCGTGTTGGGAAACTCAAATTGGTGTGTGTGAATGATATATCAACATGTTGGCATACTGTTGGCGATAAATAGAACTTGTCTCTATTTTCGCCAACAGTTTGCCAACAGGTTGTTGTCTAGTTCACACACACACCAATTTGAGTTTGCCAACACGAGTTGGCCAACACTAGTTTGACGTGTGAAGGCCGCTTTAGACTTAACCAAAATTTGTTCGATTTTGTTGCACGAAATGGTGTATGTTCTTTTGGCGAGTTTACATTTGTTCAGGATACTCTGAAAACTTTTTGTGCTCAAAAAATTTTCAAAGGGTGTCCTGTTAAGTTTTTTGCCAAAAATGTTGCCAGGGGAAACGCTGTGCAAATTTTTTCAAATTTTCCCGCCAAAAGAGTTAGTATATTTTGGAAGAAAAATTTTGTAACACCTTTATATTATTACTTCAACGATTTTTACTCAACTAATTAACTTTTTGAAAAAGCATTGTAAAGATAAATAAGATATTTAAAGAAAGAATAAAGAAGACAATGAATTTGAAACAACTGTTTGTACTTTTATTGATGTTGACTTCTAATATTTATTAATTACTTAAAGTAGAAGGCATTGAAAAATTAAAGAAAAATACGGCGCATGCGTATGTTGGGCGCCCGTATTTTTGGCGGGAAAATTGCACATTTTCAAACAGATGTTAACAACTTGGAATGCAAATAAAATTTTAAAAAAACGGCGCATGCGTATTTTGAGCGCCCGTATTTTTCTAAGTCTTTTGGCGGGAAAATTGTACACGGGTTGAACAGCGGTTACCACGTCATACAGTTGAATGAAATATTAAAAATATTCAACGATTACACTTTATTTTAAAAATATGCTCTTATAGATTGTAGGGAAATAAAATGAACGTGTTCGTGAAATAACTTGCTGAAAAACCTAGACTGGCACGTTTTTGCCAGGTAGCTTGCATGCCTTTTAAAGAACATTCTCGGAGACCAAAAGAAATGCGGAACAGCACGGTACAACTTGCTTACGACTGCTGCATACGTGTTTTAGTACTTTGAGTACTGCTTTCCTGAAAGCCTCCTGAAAATCGTAGCCGTGCCCGATGCAAAATCAAAACAAATTGTGTTCAACTTTCGCATTCAGCGAGCTGAAGTGCAGCATGCTACAGCTGGAAGCAAATGTAGTACCGTGTAAATTCTGCCTTGTTTTCATGATACAATGCAACGCAGATACAACTAACACGTTTGATGACAACTGTTTAAACTTTAAGTATTCGCAACTGAATGGCCTGTTGAAAAATTCTTACTGTAAAGTGAGTGAGATAGTCAAATTTTAACTAAAACCATCAAATAGTTTAACTATTTAAAACAAAAATTTCCGAGATACTCAAAAATGCAAAAATGTCAACGTGTAAGCTCCCACACATGGCTTTGAAAGGGCACGAAGCTTTCAATTAAAACCTCTAATTTCATTGGACCATGTTACCACGAAGCTCTATAATTGTTTTCAGGGCTAGCGCTATTGGTTGTGTTGATTGTCTATTGGTTGGCAAAGTTTGTGAAGTATTCCGAGAGTTTGGTGGCGCCCTTATGAAAGACTTTTGGCATTGCTTTAACAGCAAACTATTCCAGAACATAATTTCTTCGATGCTTCACTGCTTGACATTCTTTTGCAAACTTTTGCGCCTGTGACGTCATAACGTAACGAAAATGATCCCTTTTCTTACTGAAATCTCGAAGTCATTTTTAATACTAAAAATGTTATGCCTTGACGTTATATCACTAAAATTGAAATCATTAACAGCCTGCATTTGAACTCAAAAGAGATCTAGACAAATAGCAAAAAAAAAAAAACAACAACAACAACAATAACTCAAAAATAAGTCTTGGCCTCTCTCCCCTGGCTTACAATACGCCGAGATTTCAACTGATGACAGACTTTAGATGGGGTGGAGTATTTTTGTAAGCCACAAATTGACTTTTTTGGCGGAAAACGATTTTTCCATTATTACTGCTCGTGACTCGAAAAATATATTTTTTTGCGTCGTTAAATGTGATTTTGTGCACACCAAGCAAAAGTTCCGATGAAGGATAATGAACTGGAATTTTTGTGAAACGACTGTTTTATTTTCCGTGAAATGCAATCTGGACCCTCGATACTCTTACTGAAAAATCACAATCGAAAAAAAAAAATTTGAACCCTCAACAGAAAAACAGACAAAACTTACTAAACTGAGTACTGTAATGTTCATTTTTTCAATATACTGATTGAAAACTGAAAATCAAGCCAAATTTCAACCGACAAGTCGTGGTCTTCACTGAAACTCTGACTCGCGCAATTTGAACTGATCACTGCCCAAAGAGCTAAACATTTTTAGTGAAAAATCGTGTCTCTGTTTTCCGGCAAATTGTGTCGCAGTCTCAATATCCATGATATGTGCATGTATGAAGAAAATCGACAGCAAACGTTGAGCAATTATTGTTTTCTTTAACGCTGTTTCCTTACCAAAGTCTACAGATAACAGAAGATAATGGAAGGAATGGTTTTGAATCATGAAGTTCGTTGTATCTGGCGTTGCACTGTACGTACTAAAAAATGAAACTTCTAGCTTTCCTCAGACAAGTGTAGCCGTCTTGCAGGCATTCATGGTAACCTCTTTGCTGCTCTTCGCAAAGTAAATTATTTTCTCTACCTTTAGCTTTTGTGTACTTTTGATTAAATTCTTTCTTGCTTGAATTGATTCTGACATCTGAAGCTTCCTCAACGTGTCCTGCACAAGTAAAAAATATTATGAAAATGGAATAACAACAAAATATTGAGTACACTGTAAAATACTTTCACAAAACAATATTTGATATAACATATTAGTATGACAAAGTACATGTATCAGCTTTCATATGCTCTTTGTCTTCCATTTCGGCTATTAATTTTGACTTCGGCCATCTTGCATGCACCATACTCTTTCTAGAGTATTACCCATGAAATGTCAAGAGTTGAATTTGAGTCATGCTATCAGCCCAAAAGCCCGCAAAAGCGTAAAATTTTTTGTACAAATATCCAAGAAAAAGGTACCAAACTTTGTAGCCCCCTTTCGACAATTTGATGTCACATGTCGCTTGTGATGAATTTGATGTTTTCATGCCAGCCACATTTTAAACAGGTTTCTTTGACTAAACAAATTTTAACCTTATGTTATATTTTTAATCATATTGACACTCTTCAGCTGGTTTTGATTATCGTTCTGAGCTAGTTTTATTGCTTCCTGAAGGAAATTAATGTAGCGGATCCAAGTTGGGAACTGTCCGAAAATCACGACATAATTTTGAAAGGTTCTGTGACACTGCCTGCTTATAATTGTGGACTTCAAAAGAAACCTGCACTTTCTATCTTCTGAGTTACACTCGCATAGCTTTTATATAATTACAGAGTTACAGAGGAAAAGGGACTTTTCTACAGAGCTGTCATTAGGTTTTCAGTGATTGTTGCCTTGAACTTCACACCCATAACAAACTTGTTGCTTTGCTAGAAAAATTAATTACAACAAAAAGGAGGTCAAGTACACCTGCAACATCGAGGTGCCATAAAACACACTCAGTCGTAACATTTGTTACAGGTTACGGCCCTTAATGACAGCCCTGTCCTACATCCGGTTTCCTGTTCCCAAAAGCCAGGTTTGGGTATGAGAAGACAATACACCCACCAAATTAAACAAAGAAGCAAGATTATAACACTTACATGTAAGATGTCCGCTTCAAAGAGTCTCAATTCACCTTTTCAACAATGCCATGTTGAATGTGCAGGCCGTTCTGGTTGGTTTTATCATCCTATTCCTGGCATTTACCTAAAGAGAGGTAGGACTGATGTTATGACATGCTAAGTAAGAACCCTACCTATTTTATTTAAACAAAAACAACAATCTGGATGGAGATACAACATTAAAGGTAAGTAAGGAATCAGTAACAGGTATCCCAACGTACTGATACGATGTTCTCTTTGTAACGTTTTACGCTTTAATGAAAATGCTGTACATGGTGAGTCATATTGAAAGTACGGTTCCGAAGAAATACTACATGTACCACGCATAAATTATGAACCGCTTAATATACAGTGTAAACACACATGCCAGTAAGGCATTTGCATGTGCTAACGCGCAATTACAATAATAATAACTATAGGCACACTATTCTTGTATTTTATGGTGGGGAGGGGCTTTCCTACAGGGCTGCCATTAAAGTGCATCTGTCACAGGAAATTTCACATTTTTAGGTGGAAATGTGCTAAAATTCAAGTTATATACCTTTTCTTGTACGTGAAATGCTCTTACATGTACATTGCTTTGTAAACCATTGGCAGCTTCTGGCGATTTTTTTTTTTAAGAAACAAAGTCCTGAGAAACTTGAAAACGTTAGCCTAATGTTTTCAAGACGCAATCCATTTGACTCCGAGCGATCTTCAGCCAGACACGTGTAATTACAGTTCCAGAAACCTGGTAGAGTAATTTAAAATGAACCTTAACCGGTAGTTTTGGGTTTCCTCTGATTGCAATATATCTTTCGGTTTTTTGAAGCAATCCTAAAAATGGGTGACAGAGGCCCTTTAAGTTTTGAGTCACTGTGGCCTTGAACTTCACACCCGTAACAAACTTGTTGCTTTGTTAGCCGTAAACTATACCAAAAAGATGCCAAGTTCACTCGTAAAATCGAGGTCCTACATGTATCAAACATACTTGTTGTAGGCTAAAATGAATTTCAGGTCGAAATGATTTCATGACATCAAGCTAGTTTGTTTTGTACTTTCCTGTGTTTCAGTCTTATGATAATGACTATAAAATGTGTTTCAGGTTATGGCACTTAATGACAGCCCTGTCTTACCCCCGGGTTCCTGTTATCAAAAGCTCCGGTCTGGGTTTGAGTAGACACTACACACACCAAAGTAAACAAATAAGTAAAATTATAACCATTAAGATATCCGCTTCAGAGAGACTCAACTTACCGTTTCAACGATGCCACGTTGAACGTAAAGGCCTCTCTAGTTGGTTTTCCATCATACCCCTGACATATACCTAAAGAGAAGTAGGAATGTTGTTATTACATGCTAAGAAAGGTCTCCACCTATTTTTATTAATAAAACAACAACAGCAGTCTGGCTGGAGGTACAACATAAAAGGTAAGAAAGAAATGAGTAATAGGCACCCCATTGCATATGTCAGATGTGTTATTTTTGTATTTTTCTTTTTTTTTTTTGGCGAAGGAGGGGACTTTCCTACAGAGCTGTCATTAAGTTTTGAGTCACTGGTGCCTTAAACTTCACACCCATAATAAATTCAAGAATGCCATGTTGAACGTGAAGGCCTTTCTGGTTGGTTGTATCCCTGACATTTACCTAGAGTCAGAGTTAGGAATGATGTTATGACATTCTGCATGTAAGTAAGGTCTCTACCTATTTAAGTTAAACAACAACAACAACAACAATCTGGCTGCATGGAGGGACAACATAAGAGGGAAGAAAGAACTCGGAGTAACCGGCACCACAACTAATTAAGATGTTCCATTCTTGTATGTTTAGGTGAGGAAGATGGGAAGCCAAACTAATGGTTTCTGGGACGATTTTAGAAGACTTCTTTGGCAGTCTGAATTCGTGACAAATTCAGTCTTAAAAAAACTGGTCTGTGAAAATGCCTTGACATTAATATACATTGTACAGCAGTTGTATGCTCCAGGTAATGGACTCCTGTCCTGTACAACCTCAACTAGAGCAGTTTTCTATTGAGTTTTGAAAGTAGTGTTGGGTTTGCTTTGGTTGTGCTGTACTAAGCACTGAATGGTTAGAAAAAGACGTGCAACATTCATTAAAAATCCAATCAGACATACATGTTTAAAAACCAAAACCAATATTGCGACTTGTTTACATGCGTTTTCGTGCACGTAATGCTAATTAAATACTTGAACGTATTTCCTTTGAATTCTGATTGGTTCATTTTCTGTTTTGTTCCTGTTCTTATTGGTTAGAATATAAATTTCTTTGGTTTTGGTTTTACGACACTCATTTGAAAACTGCTCTAAATACATTTCGTAACTCATATTTGATACTGGATAGTCGCAGCAATGTAGAATCTTGTCTATAGATAACATTGCATTGTCGGTAGATTATTATTGCAAATACATGTATTGTCACAGGTATCTAGTTTTACCACAGAACAGCTAGTTGTTTATAAGAGGCCACGTTCACCCGTAACATCGAGGTCTCATCAAACATACTCAGTAGTAACAATTGTTACAGGAACTCCTGTCGTTCCATGGTTTCCTGTTTTCAAAAGCCCAGTTTGGGTATGAGTAGACACTACACCCACCAAAGTAAACAAAGAAGTAAAATTATAAGTACATAATTGACATATCCACTTAAAAAGAAACTCAACTCACTTTTTTAACGATGCCACGTTGAACCTGAAGTCCTTTCTGGTTGGTTTTCCCATCCTATCCCCAACATTTACCTAAAGAGCGGTACATGTACATGTAGGAATGATGTTATGCATGCTATGAAAGGTCTCCACCTATTTTAATTAAACAACAACAACAATTTATTTATAACTAACTAACTAACTAGCTAACAACGACAACAACAGCAACAATCAGACTGGAGGTACAACATAAAAAGGAAGTAAGGAATGAGTAACAGGACCACAATGTAAGATGTTAATTTTTTTGGTGGGGGGGGGGGGAGGACCAAACTGATGGTTTCTGGGACCATTTTAGAGGTCAGAAGCCAAATTCACAAGACTTTCCCAAGTTCAAACGACGTGATGTTCCCTGTGAAATCAAATTTTTTATAAGCAGTCACTGTTTGAAAGCAGCCACAAAACAACTTCCAGGAATAAAAATTGTCAAGCCATGAAACAGTACTCAATATTTAAGTTAATTCTGGGGCAGCTTAACCAGTTCCTTAAAAGCTACATTGGTTTTCAGACCTAACTGGGTCTAGCTCACACTTGCCAATGAAAAATAATAATCAAAGTGGTGGTGAGGGAGGGGGGGTGGGGCATAAAGGAAGGGGGGTGGGGGGGGGTCACATAGTTAAGTGTGAGTGACTTCACATAATATTATGGCATCCATAGCCCAGGGTGTGCAACTTCCATACTAAGCCTAAGTCATGGCATTTTCACAGACTGGATTAAGGAGGAGGAGGGTGTTTATTAGGATTGTCATTTTGTCACCCTCTTTACTGTATAACTCAGTTACTGTTGTTCTAATTGAGGAAATGAATTAAAGCTCAGACTAGAAAGTCTTTGAGAGATTCGTCCCTCTCATAAGTGACAGGATTAGTGTACAGAGTATGTTTTGCAAGTTGTATTTCTCATTTTTTCCCAGCATGGCTTTGTAAATGTCAGTTGCGTGTAGCATAGTGTAGAGCAGTTTTAAATCGAGTATGAAGTAATTACTCTCAATAAACACAACATGGAAACAATACAGTGAACCATGCAATCATAACTTGAAGCAAAATTAATACATGTAACCAGCATCAAGCAGCCTTCTCAAAACCAGTAGGCTGTGGGCTCAATCAGCCGCCTACTCTAAAGCAGTGACCGCCTCAGAGTGTCCAGCCAGAAAGTGTAATTAATCTACTGCATGTACTGCATACTATCAGACCATAGCCTACTCCGACAGTCAACCATCCTACTCTCTTAAAATATTTTGAGAAGGCTGATCAAGTGTGGGGAAAACCTGTGCGTCATTGGAGACATGATTATTTTTGTTTTATTGTTAAAGTTTTATTCCCATTTCTGATTGGCTGACAAAGTGGCATGAGCTTCTTCAATTAATCTTAGAACACAGTAAGTAAAAGCTGAAGCAAACACATACTACTTTCCCTGCTCAACTGAATACCATCCTTCTCAGAAATAATTACATCATTCACGTATCAGAATAATCCCAGATCTCACCTCTTTGAATAATCTCATGTTAAGCTGTTCAAGTCTCTGTTGCATTACCATTCCATTCTTGACATCTACCTGGCATGGAGAAAGACAGGTATAATTAAGAAAAGGAAGATCGAGGGACTGAACATAAAATTTCTGGTTAGGTAAGGAAGAAACTACTAACAGCTGTAAATCCTACATGTTACCTCAAATCTAACCAAAACCATTTTCTTTCAGGGCAAAGTGCTTAAAATATATTCTATAATTTGTAGTGGTTAATTCTGCATGAATAAACAAAAGATGACAACAACGATGACGATGATGATGACAATGATGATGATGATGATGATGATGATGATAGTGATGGCAAAGTTTTTTACTACATCTTTGGAACTTTTGTATTACTTCGCCCTTGTATCAAGTTCCAATATTCCAGCCTTGAGATCATGAAAGCAAGTACTAGTGACTGAACAATTTGTATTAATATTAATTTTATTTACATGTAATAAAATTAATATATACAAGTCAATTGTTCAAGTCACTTATGACAACAACAATGACTACAACAACAGCAGCAACAACAACACCAAGCGGGGTGGAGATAGTACTCAGATTTTAAAGAAAGGGGGAAGTGCAATTAGCAACTGGGTGGTTACTGAGCCCCCCCCCCAAAAAAACAATATGCTTGGGTTAAATTTAACCCCAGCATGAATTGCGAATTGCCATGCCTCTATTCAGTTATCTTACAGCCTATTTCTCTGCTATGCATAGAGCTGTTTTTCTTTTCAAGAATATCAATGATTCCCCAACTATGATTCGCCCGTCAAGATTCCCTTGCCTGTTGAATTTTTTTTATATTTTCCATAAAACATCTTATTCAGGGCAAAATCATTAGAACCCTGGTGCACACAACTCGATGTGACATCTAATTTCCTTACAAGGGCAGCAAAAGCACAACTGTTTGCTGATAACCCATGTGCGGTCAGCCAATGAAAAAGCTACAAATTCACTACCCAGGATTGAGAATTTAGCAAAGTTAAGAGCAAATGTCGCTACAGTGTATTAGGTTTGAGCAAAATGGAAATGGTCAAAACAACCTTCTCTCCATATTTTGTGCGGAGTTAATTAGTCCTTGTGGTGGAACTACTCATGGTGATATTTGTTTCATTTCTTGCACTCAGTTGAACTTGGCATCAATTAAGGTGGGAAGTTCATGCCCAAAAATGTCATTTTTTGTACTTTTTAAGTGGCATTCTCACTAAAAGCAGTTGGGTTTATTTAGCTGTAGCGCACCTCTCAAAATCCATAAATTTCAGCCATTCGATCACTGCTGGAAACCCAGTTTCGGGCAAAATTGGTTTTTGGCTTGTAGCAAATTAAAGCAAAAATAAAGAATTGGGAAATAAATAAAGTACCTGGTTTTATACATGTGTACCAAACCCTTTTCGCAAACAAAAAAATAAAGGAAAACTATTCTTGGTCGCGAAATAGAGTGGCCGCTCTTTATCTATACCTGATTATTGCAAAGAATGACGGAATGGGAGATTCTCATTTACTGTTGTAGTACGAGATGATCCTTTGCTCGTTGTCAATAACCTATAAAAGAAGAAGAAATTCAAGTTTCTGGTATCAGAGTCACTGATGAGCAAGTAATTAACACGGATGGTTTAACCATATAATTCTACCTTGCCAAATTTAAAGTAGTCCACTGCTCTATTCTTTAAACAACATCTGTGTAACTTTCACTATTAATAAAGTTCAGCAATTTACATTGATTTACAAAAGTGTGTTTATATTTGAGAAATGACACTATCTGGCCGTGTGGTTAATACTGCCAGCCTAGTTTTCACATCTGCACTTCCGAGTAAAGTTAAGCAGCTGACAGGTTTCCATACGATGGCTACTTCGCTGAGAAATTGTTAACTATTCTGACCAGAAGAGCTATGTACATGTATCACAACACAGTGTTCTAACTATAATTTGTTGTCCGCAGTATTCAGTTTTCCATGGAAATTTGATGTTTGTATACATGATTAATTCTAACTTAATTCTACGTCTAATTTATGAGAACTAATATTTTGTGGAAAGAATGGATAGAATAAGAGAAGAGCACTTGTCTACAAATGTAGAAACACCCTCACCAGCTGGCTTTTTGCTAAATGACACCTTTCTACCCTGGGTGCTAGCAGCTTATTTTGTTATTGTACCCAGTGAAAAAATTGTGGCAAAGCACTTTCTTTTGAGACATATGACAACTACTTATATGCACGTCAACATCCTTACAGAATTCAGTGAAGTAGGAACAGTCATCCTTTTGTAAGGTGGTAGTGATTATAGTGTGGGAAGAAAGCTAAATTACTGCCTGGACAGACCAATAAAATCTAACTGCTTCTTTATGTTCCATTTCCAAGGAAAACTAGGCTAACCGGCCCAAAACCAACCTGCGGGTCTGACAAGCAAACACTGTCGCATGACGGTATCAATCGCAATCAGAGAAAATTAAGTGCTGTACAACATTTTTGTATAATCGCTAAAATACATGTATTAAAAAAAAGGACCATCAGTACTTTTTCTGCTAGGTAACCAATTATGCACTGTTACACATTTAATTCTAGTTACTTTGTCATTCAACCACCAGGGGTTGAATTTTTGCATCTTGTGGTAACTTTTCAAAATCTGCTCTTCCTCATCAGAGATTGGATAATGAATTGTTTTGAAATCCGCAACACTGATCTTCATATTTCCCACCTCAGCAATGGTCTCATCCAGATGAGGGTGTTTGCTCAGGTCCTACTGTAAGTCCACCTGTCAAGATCACCATGTTGGACTTAACAGCCTGAAAATATTTCACATCTATGCAATTGTTGTTGACATTGATTGAGCATAAAGCTATATGTAGTAGCATATATAACTCACCTTTTATTTAAGAAGAGACTTCTTCTTTTCTTCCTCATACTTCCTTTGTATGACTTCCTCTTTTACTCCAAGACAACTTTGCATCCCCATAAAAAATCCATTTTCTATTCACCATTTCAGTCACTGCAGAACTAAAACCTTTGATTGGGGCACTGGGGAACCCGATGTCCACTAATTATTCACCAGCCAGTTCAATGCCCACGATTCTACCCACGTACATTGTAAAACTTGTGAAGATAAAATACTGCCACCCATTGTCATAATTTTGGATCAATGTCCTGTAAGAATGCGGAACAATAAAATCCATGTCAGTTAGTCTTGTTGGATACTATTAAATATAACAACTTAACAATAGAACGGGAAGATGTAAAGTTACAAATAAATATAGCAGTTGATACTCAACATAGCCCATGAAACACAAAAAGTGAGAATTCATGCATTCAAAACTTCACCTCTTTTGCAAGCTTTTCAGGAGGTCCATCATTTTCTGAATTGACAGTATTTTATTGCACAGTATAATTTTATGCATTAAATAATGTGGCACAGATACTGTATCTAGTGTATTTCAAGCAACTTTAAATTTGAAAAAAAAATCAAAATCAATATACTGTAAACTGCCGCTTATAAGCCCTGGGCTTATACAAGTTTGTAAGGGGTTTTGGGTGGGATTATAAACGGAGGGGCTAATATCCGGGGGCTAATAAGCGGAATAAGAAAAAACGTTTTAAATTGAGTCACATAGCCCACAGAGCAGATGTATTTTGCTGGGCGAGCGATGAATATCCTGGGCAAGCGATGTGGGGCTTATATCCGGAGGGGTATAATGGGCCTATAACGGGGAGGGGGAGCAACACTGCCAAAAAATAAACAAAACACAGTATCACCAGAAGAAAAGTTGACGAGGCACCGAAATCTAAAAATCTTAAAAATCGGCTTCTGTTGTGACACAACAGAGGTTTTAACTGATCAATGAGTGGTTAAATCAAGAAGCGTTGTCTTGGACTCAAAGTCGCGTTTTACAAATCATTCTTAACTTTGCAAGCTGAAACCATCACAAAGAAGACCAATCTGTCAAAAAACAAACAACCTTGCTGCACTTCCACCCCATTTCCCAAGCTCCCTGTTAAGTTTTAACGGCATCGGCTCCCAAACGCGCGTCCAAGATATAAAGCTTTTTAACCTAAGACAGGTGCGTAAGACCTCCGTCAAAACTTTGCCTTGCAGAATTGTATTGTATTGTATTGAAATCACCATCGGCCTTAAAAAAACTGTCTTATTGTGATTAATTATGATCAAAAGGTAGATTTTTTAAACATTTTTTTTTTGTAAACCCAAAAGATTGTACAGGGGGCCCTCAAATCAAACACGTAGACGGGAGTTTGCTTACCTTTGCTGGGAATGTCTTTGATCGGAGACAGCGGCCATTTTGAATAACTCAAGCGCGGTCATGTTTTGAGGTCTGGGACTTAGAAACCTTCGGAAACCGTTCGTAACACCCGATCGGGAAATCCGAAAACCCGCCGAACTTATTTACTCGGTCTCAGACCTCGAACAGATGACCGCGCCAGAATTATTCAGACAATCTTTAATTCATGTCTACATATTTGGTGTGAGGGCCCCTGTGCGGTTGTTCTGAGCATTACATAAAGAAAAGCTGGAGCCCATGGGCTCCTGAGAAAAGTGATCATTATCATCATCATCATCTTCTTCTTCTTCTTCTTCTTCTTCTTCTTCTTCTTCTTCTTCTTCTTCTTCTTCTTCTTCTTCTTCTTCTTCTTCTTCTTCTTCTTCTTCCTCTTCCTCGGATAACCCACCTCCTTCTATATAATATACATTATAATGTGCGATTCAGTATCGTCCTAGAGCCCCAGGGCCAGGGGTCGAGATACATTACTGATGTATACGGGAAGGAGCAAATGAGGCCAAATATTTATACCCCAAAACAGTCCTATTAAGCTAAAACTGACCCAAAAAAGTCCAACGGGCCAGAACGTTAAATGAAAAGTCATTTTTATTCCCAGAAACTGAGCCAAGAGATTCTGGGACGGATTACAGGTTTATGCTTCAACGTATCTTTCTCACTGCAAATGAAACTGATTCAGTTGTTTGAGATCAAATTGAGAACCTCGACAAACACATGCTTTTTATTTGGAGGGGGATAGGGGGTGGGAGACCAGGAGAAAAGGGGGGGAAGGTCTACGGGAGGCGGAAGAAGAAGGGGTGGGAAGAGGGATTCCTAAGGTGGCGGGAAGCGGAAGAAAGAAAGGAAAAATAACGCAAAATTGTTTAATATTTTGCATTCGAAGAAATGCGAAGAGGCGGGAGCAGGAGCCCATTACCCGGAGCGTGCAACTGCCATAAATTTGTGCAACGGCGTTTTTACTAGTAGGTTTATTTTTAGATAAGCCTTTCCCGCGAAAATCACTGTTTCTGATGACGTCCGCATTGAATCTAAGCTACTACTTCCCGTGTAAATACTGAAATTATTGCTTGAAATACTGTCAGAACACTCTGATGAAGATTCCTCACTTGTGTCCACCATGTTTATTTCCAACTAGGACGATTTGTCGTAGTTCGTATTAACTGCAGTCTATTATTTGTTATGTAATCGCTTTTTGATTGGCTGTTTTGGCGGGAGCCAACAAATACGGAGCGGGAACAGGCATGAATGTGAGAATGAAAGGTTACGAGAAGCGAGAGGTTTATATTGAAACACCCCTGCCCCCCCCCTCCCCAATTTTATTAACTGTAAAGAAAATCCTACGAAAATCTTTCTACCCAAAAAAACAGTCCAACAGACAATATTTTTATCCCAAAAAGGCCGCCCGCACCTACCCGTCATTAATATACTTCAGTACCCCTTCCCCGGGAAAAAGATGGAGGAATGAAATTACTACCTTTCGAGACTTGAAGCGACCGGATAAAAGTGAACGAATTTCACAAAGCTTAAAATAACATGTCCACTGTATTAGTTAAATGCTACAAATAAGCAATAAAACCATGTAACTATTGCATGAAGCTATATTTACATTACCTGAAGGTTTTAAAAGACGGTTGAACTGATAACCGTTAAACATCATCGCCACGTGTTTGCAAAGAATCGTTCAGAAGGTGAAAGGTCCTGGCTTGAAGACCGAGGCAGAAGATGACAGTTCCTTGTTTCGATGATATATGACTCCCCTATAAAAATGTTGTCAAGGTTTCTAAGCGCCTGTTAGGAAAGAATCGAAGCACAAGTAACTCTTTGCGCATACTTTTCTTTCCACTCGTGGTAAACAGTGAGAAATAAAATTGAGTAATGTATTCATGAATAATTATCTGCAATTCAAATGAGATTTAGTTCAAGACACATTTCCATGCGAGAGCCAATCTCGAATATTCAAATGTCCAAGTCTGTGTACCATAGGTTTAAGAATTTTTTCAAGTTGTATTCAAAATTCAAGTTTGTGTAAAAAGCCTTTTCCTATTACTGCATACCACAAAATCCAGAACTCAGTAAAACGGCGGGTCTCACCGAGGTCAGTCGTACCACAAGTCACGCCACAAGTGCAGGTCCCTGCATGTGCTACTGATACTCAACAAGCTAAGCAGTATCCCTTAGGCTTAAATCAGGCTAAAACAGGACAGGACACTGTTTAGTTTGTTTTTTAATATACTACGTGTAGGCAGCGACCTCAATGTACTGATCAGTTTGTGACCCGCAAAAAGTGAGCTCCGCAGCTAAAGAGACATCGCCGAAACGATAAACAGAGAATACATGTATAATTAATATATTTTAGGCTTTATTTGGCCGATGTTTCGATAAAAAATACTGAACATACGTCGGACAAAGCTAGATGTCCAACAATATAAACGTTTAACAAGTTAAGCAACCGGTCTTTAATGTCGGCACATGTCCGAAATGCGTCGGAATTATAATAACACCTGTATTCTTTCCTGTACCACTAGCTACTGTTGTTTTTCTTTCACTGTCTATATTGATAGCCGTTTTGGTTCCACTTTTTGCATTTTTTGGTGGTTATTTTCAAACATCTTGTACAGCCAGTTAAAATACCACGGTTCGTCTATAATTTCATGCTGTGTTAAAAAGGAGTAGTTATTTACGGTTATTTTCCAACATGCCTTTTTGCCAGTAATAATCAAGGCCACGGCTCAACTTTAATTTCATGCGATGGTTAAAAAGGAGCAGTTTTTGGTGGTTAAACACTCCTTTTTACCAGTTATTTGCTTCTACGTATCCTAAATAGCTAAAGGAACTGTTCACTCTTCGAAACTCCAAGTATTTATTAAGAGGAAAGAATATACTGACCTTACATGAACCGAGAACAACAAATTATAGACTACCGGGGATGATATGCCTGTGCATGGGCCAAGCGTCTTCGATGCTCTGTATCACCCATACACAGTATCAATGCTAAAGTAAATATTCTTGTAAATGCACAAGGTTAAAGGTTAGGAAATAATCCGTAGATGGAAGCATTTCCTGAATGTGCACGAGCATATATAGAACTGAACTACTCAAGCCTGCTCATAATGTTTAGTAGCCACATTTTTGCACTAAAAATGAATTACAGTGTGTTTACAGTAAATGAACAAAAATTACAAAAATCTATTGGGACTGCCTCTTGGGACTCAGGGATTTACAAAATCTTAATTTAAGTTAAAAACATTTCTAATATAGGTACATTTTATTTTTAGTCTAAAAATTACAGTTAACAGTTTCAATGCTTTTGCCGTTTGCCATTAAGATGGTACTAGGGAAGAAGCTTCGTCTGAGACGGTCAGATCTGCACTCATTTAAAAAGCCTGATGTCTGAAACCAGAAAGTTTGAGATTTGAAGGAATTCTACGACGTGAAGCGAGTTTACATAATAATCTAAAGGTTACATTTAAACTGCGTCGGAAATGGTCTATCTGGTAAATGCTTACCTTTTATTTTGAACAACGACAGTTGAGAATTATCCTCATGTGCTTGCAACTCGACACTCCGCATCACGCATGTTGTAGAGTAAATTTCCGCGTACGTGAGCGTGTGACCTGCACATCTAATCACGGGTGTAAACGCAAGGAAGATCTCGTAAGTTCAAAGTACACACAAAAATTTTTTTGTAGCTCAAATCTCAGTCACATATTCATTGTTACACTAAACTTCTGAGGTGCATGCAGCTGTGAGGTTCGTGAGTTTGGAAAACACTGCTGAAAATTAAAAGGTAAGGCAATAATGACTTGCTCTTTGAACTCCATCAATAGAAGAAAAGAAAAGGCGTTCCCGCATTTTCAGTGCATTTTCAGTTCTCAATTCACTTCCGAATCGTTGCAAAGTCGGTTTACGTTTTCGTTACTATCCTGAGAAAGGAAAATTCTGAATTTGTCCATTTTAAGGGCGTATAAGCGCATTAAGGTAAACATGTTTTGTCGTTCAGTTTTTACCGTAAAAGCCGAATTTCTGCTGCGGTTTTTATAAGGATTTTTTTTTTGTTACTGCGATATTACTCAATATTTCGGCGATTTAATTGCGATTTTGTTGCAAGCATGAACACGTCAAAGTTTCCTATCTGGGTGACCCAGATCGGGCACCCAGATAGCCTTTATCAGTCACATGCAATCTCCTCACATCAAATCGCAAATCGCCGTGAAATTGCAGCCAGTTTACACAGCCGTTTTCAAATCGCACTAAAAGGTTTCTTTTTTTTCGTCCAACTTTTGTCAATTTACATTGAAACAGAGGGCATAGTTTCTGCCTCGAAGCATATTTATGCAATTGATCGATTTTTGTTTTCCTCTCGAGCAAAGGAAGAGCCTCATCTATTTAGTTTCATTTTTGTCATTACATGATTTGACTTCACTATGGCAATGGTGTACTTACAAAATTAGTTTATTTCTTGTTTTAGCACTTTGCTAAATCAGTAGTCAAAACTACACCTTGTCGAGATAAACTACTCTACTAGCAGCTGCACTAGTAATAGACTGCAAGACGTTCCGTATCAATACACAAATTTAAGGCTTCTACTTTTTAGTATTACGCAGTGACACTTTAAGTGGTCACCTAGAATTACGAGTTGATGCCAGAAAAGTAAAGAAAATTGTTTAAAATCGTCAAAAATAACGAAGAAATGGCAAGCTTGAACAATTCCTAAATCGCCAAATTTAAGTTTTACTAAGGAAATAGCCATCCGTATCACGAGTTTGTAGAATTATTTACAATAACTGGCTATATCTCCCGGGGGCTCATTGGCCGACAATTGACGCCTAACGCGCAGGACTGGTTTGGACTTTGACTTTAAGATGGATTCAGCTAATGTTTATTTTGCAGATATCAGGATTCGGATCGATTGAAGGTGAAATCTTGCCTTTTCTTACCAAATATTAAATTTGCTACTGGAAAAAAGTGCACGTGTGAGAGCTCAAAATTTTGGAGTAGGAAAGGGAAAGATTTGTTCGACTCGAGCCCCTTTATAGACGGAAAAAATGATCCAATTCATTAATATATAGGAAGCTTAATAAGCATGCCACTTTGAGGCTTACACGTATACTAGTTAGTCTGCAAAGTCCAGCTTTCGGTGCATGCTTCTAAAAAGAGACTTGCTGCTTACAAACAAATTGTTTCTAATAATGAAAGGAAAAAAGCTGGTATTTAGTCACTCAATGCACACTTGGCGATCGACGTAAACGTTATGACTGCCATTGCAAAATCACTCGCTTTACCCGTGATTTCTACTATTGTTTCTGACAACCAAATTCTCCCATTACGTAAGTTTTAACATTGGTATGTCTCGTGTCGATCTTGTTATCGAAGCTTTTCCGGTATAAATCAGCTATCTTTTCAACTTCTTTCTTAGATGTGTCTTCCACTTGTCTAGTAGCTTTTAATTAGTGTTTAATTCCCTTACTGATGAAGATCGGAGATTTTCGATCAGAACGTCCGTTTGTTCGTTAATTCGTTTTTAACGTTTTTTAAATGTTTTCGTTTCTTAATTCCCGGTTCTCTAAGTTCAAGAACCCAAAGTTAAAGCATGTCTGCAGCATTCGACTTTGTAAATCTTCCCATTCAGTTGTTTGCAGTGATTGTGACGAAGTAAGGCTAAGGCTGTAGTATTATCTCCATCATGCAAGACTGCTTTTAAAACCATCCCTTCAGTGGGGTGGCATAAATCTGTGTTAAGCCTGTCTCAGAAAAGTAATCTCCCGTGTTTGCTCGAGCATAATACACACATACATTTTACACATATTTATTAAACACATCCCCACATGAGGCTATTCAGTGATCAGTTACACAATATATCATAAACTAATCTATATTTTTCTAAATTAAGTAACTTAAATAGTAAACTACTAATACAATACTGAGTTCTATAAAATTATGGTTGTTCTTGAAAACTGTTTAAAAACATCCAAAGAGACAATAGCTTGGCATAATTTTTATGACAATGTATCTTTTTTTCTTTTTCGATTAACCCTTTAAGCTCCAATAGTGATGAGCATCAGTTTTCTCCTTGTAATATCAATGCACAATTAAGTACACAGTTGTTAAGATTTAAGGGAATGATCACCAGGGAATGAGAATTAAGGGAATGATAACTCTTTTGATATTAGAACAACTTCTCCCAACTAGCACTACAACAAATGTATGGTGACTAGTAAGGAGAATTGATCTGCTGACACTGGGACTTTAAGGGTTAAGACTTGGTGATCCCAATCTAAACCTTATCTATACTTTTTTTTTTCAGTTTTTGCGTTTTTACGTTTTGCATGAGACCAGAAGTGCAGATTTAAAATGGAGATCGAAGATGTCAAGGAACGAGAGACTTGGTCTTCAAAGTTTGATTTTCTTCTGGCTTTGAGCGGCTTTTCCATTGGCCTTGGTAACGTGTGGCGATTTCCATACCTGTGTTTCAAAAATGGAGGAGGTAAATACACGCTTTCTTTCGTTTCTGGTCAATATAATTACTTCTTAAAGCTAATTTTTTAGAGCAAGGAAATTAAGGAAGGTTCAGAAACAAAGAATGGCTTGTGATTTTGATTGCTTTTTCTACAAAAGCAGTTTACGATAACTCCTGCTAAACGTTTATCGAGCCAAAACCAGGCTTAAAACCTCATGTAGAAATTCATAAGACGACTCTAATGAAAAGCAATTCCAATAAAAGCCTGGCGAACAATGCGGAATGAAAAATGAAAAAAATATTAAACGCCCATTTACAAACCCGTACGTAAACCTCAACACATCTTTTAAAAAACTGTTTGACCTCACCTACGCCAGAAATAACCCACCCCCACCGCCACCCCCAAAGAAATGTTGATCCAGAGAAAAAGTCATTTTAGGCAAAAAAGCAAAAATTTAGCCGAAGAGGGGGAAATTTTCCTACCAAAAATGTTAAGTTTCCATAGGCTTGAAAGCATAAAGGCTTTAGAAGTAATCTTCCTTGTTTCTAGAATCAATGTAAATATGCAATTATGAAGTTGTGCAGGATTAAAGCCAAGTCTTTGAGGCACGAATCTCGCAATGACGATTAAGTTGAAAAACCGCACATCAACTGGATCTATCATGTCTCATTAACATCTTGTTTCAATTATCAGGCAGTTTTCTCATCCCCTACTTGATATGCCTGATCGTGGCTGGATTCCCTGTTACAATTCTGGAGATCGGCGTGGGGCAGTATACAAGTCAAGGGGGAATCACAGCATGGAATATCTGTCCACTTGTACAAGGTGAGAATCAGTTCCTCGACAATTTATTATGAATCACCTTTGTTCAGTGTGTCTACACGTAGTCTGTTTTATTAACGGCTAAGGGACTGTTCGTTATTTATGGCTAAGGGGGGGGTCGGTGATTTTCAACCAATTCAGGCATATGAAAAATTTACCCCTCCCCGAAAGTGGGTATTTTAAAAAATTACCCCTCGTTTATGTGAGAGGTTCAAAATTTTACCCCTCCCCCCCTCCCCGACCCTCAGAACCCGACGTGCTTACAATTGCGAAATTGCGTACAACATGTGTTTTGGCCGCGTGCCGATAAACCAAAATCAAGTCCAAGGTCATTTGTGATCGTACAGTATGGAAGCACTCAGCAAGGAAAGTAAATTTACACCGCCGGTATTAACGTGCGCCCAGAGAAGATCCGATTCGAGAGAGAAATCAACGGTAGGAAAGTTTGCAAGAAGTTCATTGCAAGGCTTGAACTAGTTTTGCTGTTTGAGGATGGCTATATACCTACGCACTACAATACTGTAAACTACAACTGGCCCCTGCAAATGACACATGTGTGGGATTTGCTAATATTAAATATCAGATTGCATGTATTTTAAAGGGATTTAATAAGTTATATATTGCAACCTTTAAATAACGCTACTCCACGTCACGTCTTCTTACCTTTTCAAACTATAAAGACCAGGTTCTTTGGAAATAGAATTCTCGAAACAGAGATCAACTTTTTAAATATGTCTGCAAAACGGCTACACAAGTGTTGAAACAACAGTTTCTAAAAGTTTACCCCCCTTATTTCTACTGTATTTTAAAAAAATACCCCCCCCTTTTTCATTGATTTTGAAAATCTTACCCCCCCCCCCACTCTAAACACCGGCCCCCCCTTAGGCATAAATAACGAACAGTCCCTAAATAGGATCATAATGAAAACAAATATAATATTCTGATTGATTGCCTGAGGGGTTCAACTTTCAAACAACAAATCCTTCAGCTTCTAGCCTCAAAATCAACGTGCCTATCTTCCATCCTCCTCACTGGCCTGTATATATTTCCCATAGTACAAGTAAAAAGAAATTTGTTTGAACATGAAAAAAATTAGTTTTGGCGATCGTTTCCTTCATTCTCATCACTTAAATTTCATCATGTAGAAATGTCATGAGATGTTAAATGCCGGTCATTGTTGGGATTTAACCCTTTACCGTCAGCGTTTTTCCCTTAGAAAAACAGCCAAAATTGGACACGTTTTTCTGGTATAGCTCTGCCAGGATTTGGTCGATATTCAAAATGGACACACGTATGGATGGATCTGTCCTTGCTGTGCTAGCTGCTTATCAAAACAATCTGGTGACGTCAAAAATGATGACGTCACAAGTGGCTGAATGGTTCCCGACTTCGACGTCGGGAAAATACAACTCTTGACGGAAAAGAGTTAAAGGGTTAAGTGGGTCGAACTAATATCCCTTACAATTTTGGTGGGCCTTCTGCGAAAGAGTCGAAAAGACGAATAAATGATTATGAGTAATTTTTATACTTATTGACGTTTCGTTAACCGAAATAGGTGGAATGTTCTGTCCACATAATTTTTTTAAGACCGATAATAATTAATCAATTCATAATATTCACTGAACTTGCTTGGCTTGATTGTTTGGTCCATATTGGGAAATATTGATATCATCACTTGTTCGCAAGTCACGCCAACAATTAGTGCGAGATACCGTTATGGCATTTGTTTGGAAACTCACACGAAAGACTCGTGCGAGAGGCAGACCAGAAGAAAGAGCGCCTTGGGCGCTAGCATGCATGCAATAGGAAACTTATTAATGCAAATACGTTGGGAACGCCTAGAAAAAACGTCTGTGAGAAAAGGTCACGTAAATTTGATCTTCTTCTCAGTTTCACGGCAAATCGAGTGATTTGTCTCATGCAGTCGGAACTCTCCGGGAGATGAATTTGAAGGGACGGTCGGGGGTCAAGTTGAGATAGGGAGAGGAAATTCTTCTCTCTGTGGTCACGTTCTCCACTTTTTTGGTAGAGGAGAGTAAAGGGATGTGTCAAAATGTATAATGCAAATGCAGCGCCATTGTTTGCTACTTGAACCCTTTGCAATGTTGCAGCAATGTTCTGTTTGTCGTCGCTGTGATGGTTTTATATAAAGGTCCCTAATCGTACCAACGTCACGATACCAGGCTAGTGTAAATTATTACTAGCCATTCAAAGGTCATATTTTTTCGCTGCTTTGCAGCATAAAATTTAAGAAGTTGCCTCTTTTGAACTTTTCCTTAGAACTTAATTGACCCAGTGGGAGAGGAAGTTCCAGTTGTGGAATTGATCGGAAGGCCTTTTGTTTCAGGTTGTGAAAAATAGAAGTTTTGTCAATAACTATCGGCTGTAGTGAAACTTGAGGGGACCTTGCTCGTCTAGTGAAGAAAATTCGGCTTTACAACGGTGTAAGAACCTGTGAAACTCACGGATGACGTAAAAGAAAGGAAACAAAACATTTTAAACAATGCCGTACAGCAAAACAAAAACTAACAAACAAAGAAAATCTTGTCAGGTTCTTACACCGCGGTACTAAAGCCCGAAAATTCTCCAAATAACCTTACAGCCACAATTGCCTTTATAATAGCAGTGGCCGCTCTATTTACCCCTCTGTCTCCTTGTTTATCGATACGACGAAGTTAAGGCCCCCACAAAAGAGGAAACACTGTTGCGGAAACACGTTTCCCTCAATTTTTCCTTGTTTGCGTGCGAAAAAAAAAACATTTGTTGCGGACACATTTTTTTGTTTCCCAGAAACAAAAGGTTTCTTTTTTTTTCAAAAAACACTTTGTCAGGGGCACCCAACTGTTCGTTTCGGGGAATATCTGTTCGGAAGGCCTGAAGTCGCCTGAAATTTTCGGATTAAATTGCAGTGAAAACCAAAAGGTTCTCCGGCAAAAATCGCGTCGGACTTTCGTAACAAGATGACTTATCAGTTCCTATTGTTTTTGGAGGAACAAATATGTCTTTTAGAGTGCAAAATAAGGTCAGCTAGCATTTTCGGAGAGCCATAAGCAGCTCGGAAATTCTGCTGATAGGGTTCTGTTTCCTAAAATTTTCTGAGGCCTAAATTTTCAGCTAAAAAATCCGAACAGATCAATCTGTATTAAATGGCATTTCAAGTATTTTGTTAAAATTTTCTCGTTGTTTGCCCCTGATTTGTTTTCGCAACAAATATTTCCACGTTTTCGCGCCCAGGAACTCAATGTTGACTAGATTCTGTGGTCGCGTAGGCTGTATTTCCTATATTGAGCATGCGCAAACGTTCCTTTCCATTGAAATTCTTGGTTTGCACGGCTAGCAAACGTTGTTTTCCACTCGTTTGTGGGCTCAAGAAACATTCCGGGAAACAATATTTCCTTGTTTGCAGGAACCTTTAGTCATACCGTAGCGTGGATTCCCACGGATGAATAAGCTTATTCTCTTGTGACATCCTACTTTCGTATGGACACTATTAAATTAATTGCATTTCTTGGAACACTTTTGTTTTTACCAGGTATTGGCTATGCAAGTATCGCAGTCATACAGTACATAGTTATTTTCTACAACGTTATTCTCGGTTGGTCCTTCTTTTACATGTTTGCTTCATTCCAATCAACACTTCCATGGACCCATTGTGCCAATGAATGGAACACGCCAAACTGCTTTGAGGTCAATCATCACGGCAACCAAATGAACCACACTTTTGGTAATGTCAGCCATCTTTTCAACGTAACGGTTAGGAATGGATCTAAGCGAGTGTCAGCAAGCCAGGAGTACTGGAAGTAAGTGCAGTCTATGGCACCATCTTTTTTGAATACACAGGCTGTATAGCTAAGACAAGGAAGCATTTCTCTTTTTTCTTGTGCTTAGCTTGGGCTCGCGTTAAAACCACCCGTAAATACTGCAAATGCGCGCAACCGCAGACACAAGCAAGAGAAGAACGCGACTTTTCCGCGTTCATTCAAAAACCCGTTCCAAATACGCAAGCATTTATACGTGGATTGTGAACATCGCTAGTGTTTGCGCTTTCACGTGTAAATCGTAACGACTTTAATGTAAAATGTGCATTCAACTCGATGAAAATGTGACTTTATATATGTTTAATTTTTAATTTAGCCGTAGGGTTTTACGGATTTCCGATGGTTTGGGCGAGCCAGGGACTGTTAACTGGGACTTAGCTTTGTGCCTGCTGTTAGCGTGGATCCTTTGTTACCTGTGCGTGTGTAAAGGAGTAAAATCAAGTGGAAAGGTAAGAAACTTTGATACAACAAAGTCAGGTAACTTAAGTAGATCTAACCCCTTACTAGACCTGCTTACATCATTTGTTTTACACCTTTTGAAAAGAGTTTATATGCTTATTCCCATTTGTGCTAAGAGAACACGGCAAAAATATTACAGTCTGTGATTTCCAGTAATCGCGTGACCTACATAGGGTCTCCACATTCACAAACGAACCTGGTTTAGCGATCAAGTGAAAATCATCATCATCATCATCATCATAGGTCCTTTTTGCGTCCAGTGTCGCATAGGGCGCGAACAAAAGATCTCCGTTCTGGCCTGCTTTTTGCTAACTTTATCTCAGCCCAATTCCTCCACCCAAATTCATTTCCCTCGTTGTCTGCTATTCTGCGACACATGTCCTTCGGTTAACGTTAAAATAGCTATAGATGAGAGTTATTTTAGTCATGCAACAGGATATTTATACTGGAGATGAAAAAATCGCATGTCCACGAGGTACCTTAACTTCCTGGCTTAAGCCTCAAGAAGGCTTGAAAATAATCCGGGCTTGAATGAGATTCCAAGTTGTAAACTTGCTACAGCTGGGGACGTGCAGCGCTCATACCAACTGACCTATCAAGTTACTGGCTAGAAGCGAGTCAGTTGTGAATTCGTATTATAGCAGTAGATGGCTAGATGGCAGATGGAATTTCTTTTAATATTTTGGGTTATTTATATTTGTGCATTTTTTGTGTGTGAAAAAAGAAAAGGAAATGTTATATTCTGGGTTTGGTACAATATTTTTTAACGTCGAAACGGCTCCCGAAGTGCCAGTAGTTAATTACATTTCATGCTAAACATAACCATGAATCAGGAAACCGGAGGAGCCGCTCGGTTATTTTGAAAAGTTTCGCTCCTCAGATCATATTTCAAACTTCTGTTTAAGACTACGAGGTATAAAACGAACCCACAGATTACACTAACTGAACTCAGTGGAAGCTACAAAGAATCCCGATGCAAGTTCTTTTCCGAGGAAGAGAACTTGCATTTGTGTGCCTGATACGCAAATACAGTCCTCGAGTTACAATTTTAACTTGCCCTCTGCAAATCCTAAACTGACTTTCATTGCCACTGACGGATTTGTGGCACTATTACTAATTAAAAAAAAAAGTTAAATACTAATTCTACACGAAGCGTTTCACTTAACTAACTAGTAACAATACATTTCGCAAATTACAAGAAAATACGAGTTCGCTTTCTCCTCTGAACCTCCTAGAGTTGCCATTCTGAGAATAGAGGTACAGTTAAGCTTATCATTCGAATTTTTGCTTTTAAATAAAAACTGAAAGTAAAATCGAACCACACTAGACAAAACGGGTTTCAAAGGACTACAAAACGTGATAATTGAGGTTAAATTATACCTTAAACTTGGCGAACAAATTTTTTCCTACGCTTCAGTTGGACGACGACGTAAAACTGCTCTCTTAGCCGTCGTCGACGGTAGCACGACGGCGGGCTTCAAGGGCTGCGCTTGCGCACTGGCATTTACCTAACTTCCGGTCGTCGTCGTCCAAGTCGTCGTCGTGGTTCTTAAGTTCGCTTTTAATTCGGAGCTATGGAGCTATTGGAGCCCTCTACATGTCGAAAGTTTTATTGACATGAACAAAAACGGACTCAACTTTGTCTTTACAAAATTTATTTTTAGGTTGTTTACTTCACTGCCACAGCTCCCTATATTTTTTTGACGGCCCTCTTGATTCGCGGTGTCACTTTACCGGGAGCTGCCGAAGGAATCAAGTTTTATCTCACTCCTGACTGGTCAAAACTTGCCAAAGGAACGGTATGTAACGTTTGAAAATTATGTCTGGAACTATCAAGGAATTGACATAAAATATGGGCAGAAATAAGTCAGCACAAATTGTATTGTTCGCTTTGGCGTCATTTTGTTGAGCTATGGTTTTCCCTGCCCTTAATTCCTTATTTTGATTGTTAACCGGCCGTCGCCATGATGGCGACCGCCGGTTTATAAAATGGACACGGTTTTTCGTGAAAGCAAGTTGGCTTAACATACGAAGAAAGTGCTGTAAAGCTTGTGGTACGGGTACTCAAGAGCGGTACTGTCTTATATAAGACGCATGCGCATGTTAGTCTTCTGAATGTTACCTTCTTATGTTTTTGTCTTTTAATTTACAGTATTTAAGATATGAACGGCGAAGGGTTGTTTAAGTTTGGGGTTTTTTGTACAGTACAGCCCAAAAATAATGCACGCGCAAGAACTTCTTTTTGCGTCCGCAAGCCGAGAACTTCTTGCGGCTACTTGCAGGATACCTGCACTTGAATACTGCAAGCCGCAAGAACGTCTTTGCGTTTAGAAGTTAAAACCGCAAGAACTTCTTTGTGGTAAGATATCTGGACCGCAAGTAAGCGCAAGAACGTCTTTGCGCTAACATCTTAAAAACCCGGAACCCGGAGAAGGTAAAAAAGAGACCACTTTGTAGCGCATGGCACGTTCGAAATTGGCTGCCTTTGTAACTTGCAATCAGTTGTTTATTTGGTCCCTTGTAAGTTTTTTTCTTCGGTTTTGAATTTTTTATCCGATAAAGAGTTCACTAGGTTCTGAATTTGACACTGGTCGCCTTCTGTGTTATCTTTTAACGGCTAGGGAGAAACGAGACTCAAACGAAGCACGCGTATGTTATTGTTTATGTGTCCCGGAGTCCCAGACATGCGGTACGCTTAGCGGCGCGAAAGATTTCACTCGATTTATTTCACTTAAATGAGGAACAATGGCAAAGCACAGTCCATCAGTCACATTATTAAAGAACCGACATTCACCTGTTCAGTGTTGCTGTACTTCCACCAACATATTAAACTCGGACAAATACTTTTAATTAGTTGCGCTCACACGTGTGAGAAATGAACATGGTCACTCAGATGAGAAGAAATAATACCCGAAGTCTTAATTGGAAAAGCACATTATGTTTGTAAAAATAGTTCCACTCATTACGCTGAAGTCGATATCACATTTTAAATCTTCGAAGTAAACCAAAAAAGTCTGAAGGAAACTAAAACTCCGCGATCTGAAAGAAATTCGGCACGTCAATTCTAACCTGAGTAAACACAAATCTGCCGTATGCAAATTTGGTGTGATTTGCTTGAATGACATTTTGTAACGCAATGCACGAGCAGTTCTCTAAGCCATCCAGACAGCAAGCCCCGGGCAGCAAGCTGTGTCGAAAGGCGAATGTGTAGTTGAAATCATATGTCTATGCTATTTCTTCGAGTATCCCTTTTTTGCTGGGAAATTAAACTGGTAAAGATGCAGGGATTCTTGATGACTTCACCCACGCGATGGCATGACCTCCTGCATGTGTGAGTCTTGTCTTGTCTTGCCTGTCAAAGAAGAGTTCGCGCAGTTTGCCACAATTATAGCTTTTGGACCTTTTTGTTTCTATTTCTTGGATGGAATAAAAAACTGAATTGAGTCAGTTCTGAGTTGAACCCGTATCACTGTATCTGAGACACGCTTAAAAAAATTGTTCATGTTTTGTCATGTGCCGGAGATCATGTTTACCGGGTGTTTATCTTGCAGTCGGAAAGCTGGCGGATATTCCATTTCGTGATGTGAATTTTCTTCGATACTTCGGTTGTTCGAACATTTGCTTCCTTGATTTTTTTATTAGCCTTGTGAACTTTCGCTTGACTTGGCGAATTGTCGCGCCAACACGCCAACACGCCAACACGGCGAAAAATCGCTCGAAAGCTCGGTGATATTTCAAAGAGAATAGAGCGCGAGATTCGCTCTCATTACTTTTGCAATACCTCACACTAACACGAGCACTACAAGTTTCTTTGGCTGGACCCTCAGTACTTCTTGCGGCTTCTTGCGGCTTGCGGTAACATTAGTAACTTTTTGCGGATAGATTTTCAACTTCTTGCGTTTCGAATGTTCTTGCGGGTAAACTGCAAAAACCTAGCACTTTCACTTCTTGCGCGGGCTTGCGTGTTCTTGCGGCGCAAGAACTTCTTGCGCCACTTCTTGCGCGTGCATTATTTTTGATAGGATTGAATGCGAAAATAGGATTGAATGCGAAATTGACTGTGTTGTCTGATCTAGTTAGTGGTTATGGTGAAAAATTTTATAGCGCAGGAGTTTTTTTTATTGGGATTGACATTTTGAGGGGTGTAAAAATGTGGGAGTCAGAAGAATTTGTGAATGTCAGGAGCATATCACGCTTCTGTGAATGTGATTTGCTATGAAAGTTGCGTTTTGCGTGAGAGGCAGTTTCCCTTGGCGTTTTATGGGGGGGGGGGGTGTTTGCGAAGTGGATTGTAAGGTTTCTGATTGGCTAACTTGTATTTCGCAGCGGACAAAAAGGACAGTTGCGTTTTGCCGGCGTGGGCTAGGAAGAGAAGGAATTGGTACTAGTATGAAGATGCAATATTAGTTGATTGCACATCAGTACATGATAGTTCTTGTGAACGGAGAGAAATGAGTGTTTATTTGAGGCGAGAAGTTGATACGAAGGAATCGTCATTAATAAGGAGATTAATTAATAAGGCAGGTGTTACGAGTCTTTTTGCATTGAAAGAACGAAAATATCTGAATATTATCGACGGATTTGTGTGGTTTGCGTGTGGTGTTCGCTAAAGGCTACGAGCAGTCTCACTTTCCGTTCAGAGATAGATAGTGAAGGAAAAGAAAAACAGGCGAGTGAGCGCGAAATCGATTGCGGCTCGACAGGCGCGTTAGCTTTCAAAGACGTGGGCGACTTTCGTCCCCGCTCGCTTGTTTACCGGGTTAGCAAACTGGATTTAAACATCGCGTCATGAGATATCTTGACGTGCCCCATACTCTGACGATCTGCTCGAGCTCGTGTTTATCAAGCGTTATATTTTGATTCTACTGCTATGTTCACTGTTTGTATTTAAGGTCTAGGCACAACAGTAAATACTTCGTCGTCCCTGTGTGAGCATTCTCAGTTGTGGACGAATTCATATGGACATTCAACGTTTGAGTGATTTTGCGTTTTTCAGCACAAATAAAGCGATAAGAAAGATAAGCTGAGTCATCAGAGTTTAAACATTACGTCATCCAGTACCGCTACAGTCAAAATATTGTGTCACACAATCACACTTTTCGTCACGCCGGTTCGTAAAAAAAAGGATCGCGCTAACATTTGTGAAACCTAGGGGTGGGGAGGGTCAGAATGGCCGGTTAAAATGCCCAGTGGGCTTTCTTGTTTCAAATACTTTCAAATTCTTTTTCGTCAGATGTGTGTATACGGTTTGTTATTATTCTGTTTTTGACGAGTTGTTGATAAAACCTCGAGTAAGAAAAACTCAAAATTAAGGTAATTTACGAGGTCCAGCCAAGCGAAAGTTGAAAATGTCAAAGGTTTGGTTGAAATTTTGTAATGTTTGTAAGAATTATAAAGCGGTCCTGAGCAAGTTGCAAATGTCGCTCGGAATAGCAAACAGACTTTCTGGTTGGCCGATGTGCAATTGTAAGGCGTGTGCTGATTAGGATACTGATTAGGATAACATACAAAGGGTCTAATTGGTCAAAGCTGTATTTGAATTTCGTTGATTTTCCAGTTCTTTTAGAATGCGAGTACAGATTTCTGCCGTACCAACGCTGAAAGGGAAAGGAAAGTGGTTCGGGAGAAGGATTTGCGGAAGGGGCAGCGATCTGGAAAGCTTTAGTGATCTTAGTGAAACCAGCTATTATCCCAAAGTGACAATGTTATGTCTTTTCAGGTCTGGCTGGACGCTGCTACCCAGGTGTTTTTCTCGTATTCTATTGGATTTGGAGCCTTGATGGCACTGGGGAGCTTTAACAAATACCACAACAATTTTTACAAGTATAAAACTCATAAAACACTTGATGCGCGGCCCATTCACTAATTCACTCAATCAGGTTTTTTTATAACTACCTGGCACATAAGTATCTACCAAAAACACGAAAAACAGTGCCATTTGTAGCATTAATTTTAGCATCGTCAGTGAAACTATTCTTGAAATATATCTGACAAAAGCCAACCGTAGAGTATACCGATATACAAACTAGCATCAGGAAGCACATCCAAAATCAAAGAAGACAGCCGAATTTCCTGAAAGTTTCATTCGTTACGGGATTAACTTTTATAAGCAAAGCAAAACAAACCAGTACAAAAATTGACATAAGACTTGTCTCTGTAGGGACTGCATATGGTACACATTTTTCAACAGCGGAACAAGTATCTATGCGGGATTTCTGATTTTCTCTGTCTTAGGCTTCATGGCCAAAAATCAAGGAGTAGAAGTAAAAGACGTTGTTCAACAAGGTAATTCCACTTACCAAATGGCTTCACAAAGTTTAGGGTGAATTAGGCAAATGTTTACCCTGAGTTTAATGTCCAACAAACGGTAAGACGGCTTTAATTGTGAGACACACACATGGAAAACGCAACATCGGTAATCCACTCGACGTGTACTAAACCCCAGTCAATTACAGTAATTTATGGAATGCAGTTTAGGTATCTGAAATGCGGATCTCAGTTAACTTTAATTTAGGTCTAGTTCAGACGCCTTCCCTCTCATGTGCCGAACCAAGTAGTACGTGGTTATTTGGCAGTGGTACGATGTCAAAATCAGTTTTTTCGAGAGATTTCAATTAGGCAAGGCAAAATCTCAGGGTACGGCAAAGCTCGCCGCTTACAGAGACTGAATACGACCTCGAGGCGAAAATATATTTGGTACGGCGTCTGAACTGGGCCTTACCCTTCTTGAAAGATCTTCCAGAAAAGCACACACACTCACAGACACCAAATCAAGACACCGAGAACCTTACTCCTATCGAAAGGTAAAATGGGTTCCGTAACTCTCCTTTAAGTCCTATAAGATAAGCCCTACAGCCCAACTGCCGAAAGACGTGACCATATGAGCTGAGGCCGCGCGCCATTGGTGGTACGGCAGGAATTCAAACCCACGCCAAAACCTCCCACTCTACAATCTGTTACCCAGGGAATGCCGAAAAAAAGAGACTTATGTATGATTAGTTAACCATATCTGTCTTGGAGATTCTTTCTACAGACTTACCATCGGTGTCATTATCTGACAGTTGATAGCGCCTATATCCAATTTCTGAATATCTTTGTAGTTCAAGGTGCTACGCAGTATACCCTTTATTATCAAGATATTTTATCACTCACACATCATCCTTACGTCAGGTGTGTAACTGCTATTTCTCTTCAGGTCCTGGACTTGTTTTTATAGCTTATCCTGAAGCAGTAGCTCAGATGCCTATCGCTCCAATGTGGTCTGTTTTTTTCTTCTTCATGCTTCTCCTACTTGGAATGGACAGTGCGGTAAATGATAAGAATCGATATAGGAATCGACTAGTTTGTCAGTTTTGATTGTTACACTACTCTGGCTCAAGCCTGATGGATGAAATTACGAGCACGCTTTCCTAACCTGTTGAGGAATCACAGCCTAGTACCCAGGCGTTCTCCTCCCGCTCACTCAACTCGACTTGGTGCGAAATGTCTTGACGTCACCGAATGACGTCACGAAATTTCGCGCCAAGTCGTGTGAGCGAGAAGAGAACGTCTGGGTACTAGGCTGGAGGAGTCAGTGACAGCAATCAAATGATCAGAGACTGACTGATTAATCGAGAAATCTTGCGTTGCTCTTGATCAGTAAAATTGAAGCAATGTATTCCTCTTATGTGATTCCATTTCCTTGAAAGGTACAACAGACTACAATTTCTGGTGTAACAAATGATCATTAATATGTAATCGTATCCGTTTATGTCTTTTTAAAGTTTGTAATCATAGAGGCCATTGTGACGGCCGCTGCCGATTTATTTCCACACTACCTGAGACGTGGATGCCGCAAGGAGCTCTTCACAGCTTTTATGTGTGCTGTCTGGTACCTGGTTGGACTATCCATGGTCACTAAGGTAAATGCTATTTTTTGCTTTGTACCATACACCGAATTCCCACAATAAACGAATTCTAAAAAAAAAATAAAATCTGGATATTTACAGCGGAATCATCCCGAAAATTTTGTTATATATTTCTTCAGGGATGATTGATTCCTAGCTTCGAAATAAAATGCTAGCTGCATAAGACAGGAACGAAATAAATGTTGCTATCGATTTTTGTTGCAGGGAGGAATGTACGTCTTTCAGTTGTTTGACAACTTCTGTGGCAGCGGAACAGTTCTTTTACTGGTGGTTGTCGGTGAAAGCGTGGCTATTGGATGGCTTTATGGTGAGAACAACCTATGAAAAAATGTCATCTTCCTGAAGTGCGTACACATAAATGTACATATTTAAAGTAATACCTCAGGGGTCCTTTTAAATGCCGTAAAGGCACTATAACGTAACCCGCATTTCGCTGAGTTTGACCACATAAATACTCTCATATGTGTAAATGCTGACTAAGAGTACTTTAAAAATATAATTTCTAAAGACTTCCAGAACATGGAATTAAGTTAGGCATTTCATCATTTTTATCGATTACCAAAGACATTTGCTTATGGCGTTGAAATTTTGCATAAAGCTAGAAAATTAGTTTTATGTTTCCACCAGTGCAACTATGACTTTTGTTTGTTCAAACGGATCCTAAAAATAACTGAGCCAATATATGTTGCCACTTTTAGACCATTTAGGTATTTTTTAACAGCCACAACGTTCCACTCCGCTCCACTCCACTTTGCTCCACTCCACTCCACTCCACTCCACTCCACTCCATAACACTCTACTCCACTCGACTCCACTCCACTCCACTCCATAACACTCCACTCCACTCCACTCCACTCCATAACACTCCACTCCACTCCACTCCACTCCATAACACTCCACTCCACTCCACTCCACTCCACTCCACTCCATAACACTCCACTCCATAACACTCCACTCCACTCCACTCCGTAACACTCCACTCCACTCCACTCCACTCCATAACACTCCACTCCATAACACTCCACTCCACTCCACTCCGTAACACTCCACTCCACTCCACTCCACTGTACTCCAATCCACTCCACTCCACTCCACTCCAAATCCAACTCCACTCCACTCTTCTCCACTCCATAACACTCCACTCCACTCCACTCCACTCCTCTTCATTCCACTCTACTCCACTCCACTTTGCTCTACTCCACTGAACTCCTCTCCAGTTATACTCCACTTTACTCCACTCCACTCCAAATTCACTCCACTCCACTCCACTCCAAATTCACTCCACGCCACTCTACTCCACGCCACTCCACTCCACTCCACTCCAAATTCACTCTACTCCACTCCACTCCACGCCACTCCACTCCACTCCAAATTCACTCCACTCCACTCTACTCCACGCTACTCCACTCCACTCCACTCCACTCCAAATTCACTCCACTCCACTCTACTCCACGCTACTCCACTCCACTTCAAGCCACTCCATTCCACTCCAAATTCACTCCACTCCACTCCACTCCACTCCAAATTCAACTCCACTCCACTCCATAACACTCCTCCACTCCACTCCATAACACTCCACTCCACTCCACTCCACTCCACTCCACTCCACTCCACTCCTCTCCATTCCACTCTACTCCACTCCACTTTGCTCTACTCCACTGAACTCCTCTCCAGTTTACTCCACTTTACTCCACTCCACTCCAAATTCACTCCACTCCACTCTAATCCACTCTACTCCACTCTACTCCACGCCACTCCACTCCACGCCACTCCACTCCAATCCACTCCACTCCACTCCACTCCAGTCCACTCCAAATCCACTCCAAATCCACTCCACTCCACTCCACTCCACTCCACTCCACTCCACTCCTCTCCATTCCACTCTACTCCACTCCACTTTGCTCTACTCCACTGAACTCCTCTCCAGTTTACTCCACTTTACTCCACTCCACTCCAAATTCACTCCACTCCACTCTAATCCACTCTACTCCACTCTACTCCACGCCACTCCACTCCACGCCACTCCACTCCACTCCACGCCACTCCACTCCACTCCACTCCACTCCAGTCCACTCCACTCCAGTCCACTCCAAATCCACTCCAAATCCACTCCACTCCACTCCACTCTACTCCATTCCACTCAACTCCACTCCAAATCCACTCCACTCCACTCCACTCTACTCCATTCTACTCCACTCCACTCCACTCCACTCCACTCCAAATCCACTCCACTCCACTCCACTCCACTCCACTCCAAATCCACTCCACTCCACTCCACTCCACTCCACTCCAAATCCACTCCAAATCCACTCCACTCCACTCTACTCCTCTCCACTTTGTTCCACTCCACCCCACTCCACTTAAAATTTCCCCCCACTCCACTCCACTCCACTCCACTCCACCACGGTGTGGCCATTTATCCCGAATGCGAGGCATAAGGTTAGGTAACACTTCCTTATAACGTACATTTTGCACGTTAGGGATACAATTTGTAACTTTCCTCAGAGAAAATACCATAATGTCTTCTCTTGCCATTGACAGGTTGGCGTCGTTTCTATGACAACATTGAAAGTATGGTGGGATTTCGTATCAGTCCTTGGAGTGGCTGGTGCTGGTGCTTTTTCTCACCGATATTTTGTTTGGTAAGTTATAATACCGTTGTTGTCATCTCTTAGGCAGAAGAGCGCCTAGACTTGCTCCAAGTGGCTTGTTCTGATTATTGAGGGCGCGCGCGTGGTCCACGAACATGGATCAAAATGGCAGCTGGTTTTGCAGCTCGTATCCTATACTTCACTGATTTGCATCGCGCGCGACACACGCAATATTCTGCTCGCGTAGAGAAAATTATCGCTCGCTATACACGAACGTAGATGTCATCACTTATCTTACTCTTATCTCCGCACGATAATCATTGCTTTCGTCCAATATAATACAAGCGACTTGGAGTAAGTCTAAAGAGTGCCAAATCGTACACTGCATATTTGACATTCTCTATTCATTTCAGAACGATTCTAACAAAACACTTAATCTGAATATCAATTTACCTTCAATTTGCTAGTTTATCTTCTTCTTCTACATTGCGACGTATTCCCCGCTCACATATGGTAAATACGAGTATCCAGACTGGGGAATGGCTATTGGCTGGCTGTTGACAGCGTCCTCATTGATGTTTATCCCTGGAGTGATGATATACAAAGTGATCAACACTACTGGAACTATTAAAGAGGTAAATACTTTTTCAAGTCAAGATAACTCAAGTTTGTTGTACACTGTTTAGACTTACGAGGTGTTACGAGTAGTAACAATCTGAAATAAATATATACCAAATATTTGTCCATTTGGTAGCCTCCTGAATATCAGAAATAGCCAGGTGCGCTATATACCCCTGTTACGAAACTGCTTAAAGAAAGAGGTAATGGTACTATTTCAAGCACAGACGAAGTACTTTGGATAGGTCTGACGCTAGTGTGGGCGAATCCTCTCCTCCTTCAAAGGTTAAATACAACAAGATGAAACTTTTAATTGTGTAGCACTCGACCCAAGCCTATGCAATTACCACTTAGCAGTTTCTTTGGTTTTTACGTCACAATTTTTGACTGTGTGAATAAGATTATACCGTAAGACGATTAAAAAATTCGAATTCGTCTAAAATTCAGTGGTGCACCCCGGGAAGATAGCTTTAAATATTAAAAAAAGAATTTCGTTTTGTTTTTCAGCGGTTCAGCAAGCTGATTCAGCCTAACTTGGTGGGTAAAAAAACGGAAGACGAGCACACTAAGCTCATCGACGCAGAAAGAAACGATGAATATCATGGCAAAGCCAATTCTCTGCCTTAATCTTAACTTTTTAGAAACCACTGTGTTTTCATGTTAGGTCTGAGGACTCTTCCAAAGAATAGATCAATGATATGTATCATCTAATTAATGAAAAATACCCTTAACGATCATTTTTTGTCAATAAATTTAGTGCAGAGAAGGGACATTAATCAATCCAGAACAAATATTTAAAAATATGCACTATGAATCAAGGAATTTGATACTTGAAATAATAGACTCGAAAATCAAAACCAATCAATCATTTTTTTAGTAGACGAAGAACGAAAAACTAGTAATTTTACGTTCCCTTGTTGACATTTTCTTTTGTAGCACCTGTAATTTAGTGATAAATTATTTATACACACATTTTTTGACCTAGTGTACTTATATACAGCAACAAAAACGTGTGTATTGCCGGAAGCAGTGCACCGACTTCTTTTTTTTCCAAAGAGAAATATATTCACAGATTGCAAATAGGAAAACTTCATACAATCTAGTTATTTCTGAGGACCGACCCAGAACTACCACGCAAGCAAAGGCTTCATGGTCGCCCTATGTTTCGGCGGGGGAATAAGTAACCTCGGCGCAAAACCGTCCCATTTCCTGTCGTGCATGCGCAATATTCGTCACTCGCATCGACACTTTCTGTCTTGCATATTTTGCGCACGCGCTTATGCGGCAGTTTCACCAAAACTTGTGAACATCATGAAAGCGTAACTTGCGTCACTTTGCACTCTGGATAAATCTTATCACCAAATATAGGTTTAACAATTGCTGCCTTGTCTTTCTACTGATTTTCTGAGCTGGGAGATGTTTTGGGCGAAAATATGCAAATCTGTCGTGTATAACACGTTTGCAGGCGTATCACAACGCGCGCACTTTTTGACGACCTTTACAGCATGCGTAAGCTAAAAACCGGTTGAGAGCCGCTTAAACCCAATATTTTTTTATATAAGGCGACCAAGAAAACTCTGCTTGCAGGGTAACCGAGAACCAACGGTGACGAGTTTTAAGGGCCTCAAAGTAGTATTCGTCTTCCTGCCTTTTGACAGTAATTCGTTTCATCTCACACCGATGACGTTTCTAATAGTATGTTGTATAAAAGATTTTCAAATTGATTGCAAACTACGTTGATTTATTTTGGTCGTCCACTTTTGGTGCTTTAGTACGATAGATGCAGTAGTCTATAACATTAACAGCGATACAGCACAAAAACCTCTTGAACAAGGCCTTGAATTCAAGAAAAGGACAAAAACATTAAACGTGCATCTAGATTATTCTTTGATTAACAAAATCCGTGAATTCATTGGTGATGTACGTGATAGTCTACCAGTTTCAATTAATTAATTGCCTGATGGCTCTATAATTATCCCAATCGAGTCGTAAACAACATTAGAGTGTTTATATGGCAACAGAATATAAACTGAAGGGGCCGCAAGTTTCTCAGGTGCAACCAGGCATGCAGAGTCGTGCATAGAGTAGTTAACGCCAATATTAATTTAGCTTTAGCCTCATCTTGTTTTTGTTACCATTATTATTATGCGTGCATACCGTAGAGTTGCACGTTTGCACAGGTGCTTTATTCTGATTTCTTTTCTAAGCTTTTCGTAGCATAAGTTTGAAACTAACGTTTCGGTCACTTTTCAATCGCATGTGGCACAATTAAGTTTGCTAGCAGTTGATCAGTTTTTGCTGTTCAGCAGTTAGCCATAAGCATTTTTAAACAACACCGCACCAAATGTAAGTGGTTTTAGTGTTTTTTTCCTCGAGGTCTTGTGCGTTGCTTTTGCTTTCAGTTTTTCTTCGTACTGTTTTCGTTTCCAGACAAGCGTACATTTATCATAACAGAGACGTTAAGTGGTCCCTAACCACTGCACTGGAAATTTGATCCAGGATACATTTATCAATTCGGGGTTCTTGTTTTTAAATCCGCAAAACTCCCAGTAAGTTGCTACAACTACCAGGAGCCTCTGACAATGTTCTTTTCGTATTTGTAGAAAAGTCCTGGGGCAACGCTTGAAAGTAACTGCCTTAACCAGACGCACTATTTGAAATTAAAATAATAGAACGTGTTGACGTCCGCCAAAAAAACGCATTGACCTTATTCAGATTTAGACTTTCGAGGCTAACTGCATATCTCTGTTAGGCCGACGTTGATATTTTATGATACAGCCCCAGCTTGTGTCAAAATTATGAAAATTATCAAAATTATCAAAACTATGAAAAGTTCTATGTTACGCTTCTTTTGTGTCAATCTAAAATAGTGATAAAATTTACAAATGCATTGACACTGGTACACTTAGTAAGGGGGGACACACTTAGTAAGGGGGGCCAGGGGGGCGGGAGACCGGGAAAAAAGGGGGCTGGAGGTGTAGGGGAGGCGGGAGAAGAGGGTCGGGAAGCGGGATTCCCAATGTGGCAGGAAGCGGGAGAAAAAGGGAAAATCATGCAACATTGCGCAATATTTTGCAATCGAAAAAATGCAAAGAGGCGGGAGCCAACAAATACAGGGCGGGAACCGGGATTAAAGGTTACGGGAAGCGGGAGGTTTAAACGCCCCTGCCCCCCCCCCCCCTTAGTATGAGTGATTACCTAGTAATGAACTCGGTTGAGAGCGGAATCACAAAGTTATACTTATATTTGTCGACAAGTTAGCAAAAGTTTGTTTGTATGTATGTGTGGTTTTTTTTACAGTTTTAAGGCAGAAGTACCTTGTAGTAATAACACGTTAAGGGACGTGCACAATTTTGAACGTCCACCATTTAGAACATGCACGATATAAAACGTGCACTAATTAGTACCCGCACCATTAGAACATGCAACGTACATCACTTAGGACGTGCATCATTTCCAACGCTCACCATTTACAACGTAGAACGTTCACCACATGGAGCTTCCACCATGTAGAACGTTTACCATATTTGGTTTGTTTAATGAAGTGTGTAACAAACCTTAACAAAACGGACAAACAAATTTAACTGTTTTAACAACGGCACCAGACAGTTGTAAACATGTGGTTGACGTTCACGGAGAGATCAATAAAAAGTTCAAGTACAGGGTGTTTTAGTACGAAGTAGCCGGAAAACAGACATTATCATACCAGCTAATATCTTCGTCAGAAGGTATTCAAGCGAGCATACCTCAGTTCAAGAGCAGAAGGTAGTACCTGAAAGAAGAGGACCTGAATAAAACGTGAAGAAGCAGCTCAGAGGAACAGGTAAAATTAAAACTATTTATGTTTCTAACCTTCATTAGAAGCATAGCAATAATAATTTGCCAACCGTTTGTGTTTGTTGAATGTTTTTTGGTGTCATTTCGAATTTTTCATACCGAACACAATGTTGGTTCTGTTGTTCAAATGGATAATTTTGTGTGACTGGTTAAATAATGGCTCGAATATGGTGCGGCCCTTTTTCCTTAAAGTGTATACATGTATGGCAGGAAATTACTCCACAATACTCTCAGGTATTTATCAAATATCAAAGAATTGGGCTAAGCTGAACGCGTGTTTGATCTTGAGGTTCCCAAGAAAAAACTAGAAGGCTGCTCAATCTCCTATTTAGTACTTGAGCGTGTGAAATTGGAAGACAAAATATTCAACTATTGATTCTCGTTTGGAAGTATGGACGTGCCATTAATGCACCTGTCATCGGCTTCCCCGAGGGGGGTGGAACCCCGGGCTGATGTGGGGAAATATGGGGACTTTATGAGGACTTTGCAACAAATTTGAACCATTGTGGTGGGGGAAATGTGGGGACTTAGATTTATGATGACCCGACTCTCGAGGAAAATGTGGGGAATTTGCTACTGGAGAACTGAGAGAAGATTGGAGCAAGATTCGCTCAATCAATGACAAGATGGCGGAGGAGAAGAAGAATATGTGTTGAAATCCATTGTTTTTTGTCTATCAAACAGACCATCTGTCAAATATTTGTACCTATTGGCAGGCATAAGCAAGTTTAGAATTCCCCTGTGTACATATTATTGTTAGAGGCCAACAGGTTCTAATTATAAATTCTTCATTAATATTTGCCGATACATCTCGTTTGTCATTAGTCGGGACAGATTTAGAGCAGCTTGCGAATAATTAAGGACAGAAAAAAGTTGAAATATTCACAAGAATGGTTATTGTCTCAAGCATTACAGTAACCATTTAAGTAAAGGGCGTTGTGTTTAGAAGCAGCAAATGAACCGTGATGGTATATAGTGTGTTCTCCCGTGTTGTCATCAGTCCAGACAGATTTAGAACAGATTGTGGGGAATTCACGGCGGAAATAAAAGTTCGAATTTTCGCCAGACTGCTCATATACAGTAATAGGACTGATTTATAGCACCTTGCAGAGTATTCAAGAAAAAGAAATTAAGTTCAATTCTTCATCAGAACGTGAAGTCTCGAGTGTTTGTTAACTCTTCAAAGAACCAAAATGAAGTCCTGAGGTGCGTCTTGAAGTCCTGTTGGGTGTCTGGCTTCGCCAAGTACTGGGGACTTTGCTAGAAAAAAATCCCCCACCCGGGGGGAAATACAAGAACTCTGAAATGCACAATAAGCAAAGTCCCCACATCAGCCCGGGGTTCCCCCCTCGGGGAAGCCGATGGCAAGTGCATAACGATTATGTCGCTGGGTTTTCTCTACACCCACAAACAAGGTATGTTAGGTTGCGCTTGCTGCAGATACCAATGCAAGACAAAGCTAAGAAAAAATTATAATTGCCTACGACTCGATCTTCCTGCTCTGGACCTCAACAAGACAAAAATGGGAAGGTATCTTTTGGCTTCCTCAAGTCCATGGTACTAGTTTTTTGGTGCACTAACATGAGGTACAAAGCTAAGAGTTGCTGCTGAGTTCGTTTGACAACATTCTTGGCATACTGCATTCATTGTCGAGTTGTCTCCGGCTCAGGTTTTGAGGTTTTTTCTAAGTTGTAGCATGCTCGGTTATCCTGTCTAATTATTTGGCATGTTTGTTTTTATTTATTGTTATTATGTATCTACCTGAATTTTAGAAAAGATGGCTCTTGAACATTTCAACATTTTCACTAGAAGTACGCTCAAACAAGGGTTTTTTTATGACTCCAAAGTGACAGGAGTCACTCCAATTATGATTCAAATCGAGATGACACCAGGGGCGGGGGAGAACACTTGACTACGCCTGGGACTTTTTTTGTGGTCGGATGATCCACCGAAAATTGACGTCACATCCGGTCCAAAAACAGCCTTTTTCTTCCGCGGGCGGGAAAATCAAAATTGACGGCGACAGTTTCGTTCAGTTGGTGAGTAAAATGGCCATATTTTTTCATCGGCGATAAATTTTCCTGTTACATTTTCGTGACAATGAAATGAAATATGTACTCTTTCCTTCCATTTGATTAGTGAAGAGATTATTCTAAATAAAGGTTTATAAACTGCGTTGTTTTCGAGCGTTCTTTTGTAAGGAAAATGGCGGCTTTGTCTCCCTCGAATTTCACAGGATTCGGAAAATCAGTTAAAATGATGACTTCAAGGTGAGTAATTCTTTATTTAAATAGCCTATGTTGTAGAATAAGACTCCTTTTAACAAAACATCGCAAAGACGGCGTTTCTAACAAGTGGGAACCCCATTAACACTCTTTGTTTTTTAGAGACACTGTTCACAACACAGAATCTGAAACAATACTCCTTGTGGTGCTTTGTCGCTGTTGACCGCCAAGACTTCCCTTTATCTGTTTTCTTTTCTTTTTTTCTATATTATTAAATTCTCAATATATAATTGATCTACATCACAAGTGACCACATCGTAAGACAAACAATAGCGCTTTATTATTATTGTCCTATTAAGTATTTTTATACATTTTGATTACTTAATTGTGCACACTACTAGTAACAGCTTAGTAATTTCATAATTAAACTGCTACATAAAAGCTGTCTTTAATTAAAGCCAGATGCTGACTGAAGTCAATATGTCAGCTTATTCATCGCACAGTCCTTATTTGTAATCATCCACTGATACTGTGGTTGTGGACAGAAGACTTACAAATCAAGGAACCAACCAGTAACCTTATACAACAAGGTCAAGTTCAAGCAACCCATCCTGATCATAAGGGTCGTGAATATTTTTTACCAACAGATTTGCCTGACAGATAATCAAGACTAACAATTAAGTGTAGCCCCAACCTACTGTATACATAACTGTACTGGGAATTACAAACTGGTTTCTGTATGGTAATGTCATTTATGGTCACCTACACATAATGGATGATGAGCAATATCTTTCCCTACACTTTGGATACTGGTTACATGAATGATGTGTAGTTCCAGAAAATATCTTTACTCCCTCCACAGAAGGTTTTTCTGTTTTGCCCCCCCCCCCCCCAAGAGATTTCAGCTTACCTTCATACTTTGCTTCTGAAATTTTGCCTTTTGAGAGCCCCTTTCCCCTAGGAATTTCCAATGACCTTCCATGTGGTGGGTATGGATTTTTTTTCTGGAACTACACAATAACTATGACACAACACCAGATGAGTACTGTTGCTGGTCAACAAATGTTTGAGACTACACATCTGTTGAGTAGAACACAGGAAAAGAGACTGACAAATTTTCAACATCATCATGCATCCGTGGTTATTATTATGGATGACTGTTGACAGTATCTCATCACACTGTACAAGTTGTTATGGTAGCACAACACTGTTTCTGTTGCTGAGTAACAAATTTTATGGACAGCAACTGATATACAGGTATTCATGTGCTACATGTCACTACTACTATAATGATGGCTAACAATGTTAACAAACACAGTTCAAAAGAATTACATAGATCTGGGTTCAGAAACCAACATCTCTTCCTCCGTTGTATGCTGCAGGTCATGTTTCCTTACATGTCAGACCCAGCCACTTTATTGAAAGGAAAGCAATAAATCTTTGTGTCCAGCATGCTAATCAAAGGGAAAAATCCTGTCTGCAACCAAAGTACTCATCTCAGCGACAAACCTTTGCAGGCTCAGGAATCTCACAAGAATAGTCCCAAACTATGTGTTGAAAGCAACTTTAGGAGTCTTCACAGCCATCTAGATCAAAAATGAAACAGTTAAAAAACAAATATTGCTCATTTTCTATTCATTACAAGAACTGCTAGATATTATATCTACATTATTAATCATTTAGCAAATACATGTAAATGTATGTGATAGTACATGATAATGTACATGATATTAACATAGTTACATACTTGGGCTTACTCAATTTTGTTTTTGTTATATGTTTTTATTCATGAATCTGAACATGCAACTATGTAACTGTAGGCAAATAAGCTAAAGATTTGATACTAATTACATGAATGCTATAGATTTTATTAACCCCTTTACTCCGGGAGTCAATTATGGAGACATGTGATGTAGTGCTACCTTTTGAGTCTGTGGATGAAATCCTATGGTGTGACCATTCAAATGAAATCTCTTTGGCAGTACTTTTGCAGGGTACTGTTTGTTTGGGCGGATTTGAAAAAAAAAAATGAAATTTAGCATATTCTTGAATTTTAAATTTTGGCCACTACTAGGGGTGAAAGGGTTAAGTAAATGTCTGTGATAGTACATGACAAATATCTACCTGACATTAAAATAGTTACATACTTGGGCTTTTGGTTACTCAATTTTATTTTTGTTATACATTTGTATTCACAAATCTGAACGTGTATGTACCTATACATAAGATTAATAAGCTAAAGATTTAATACTAATTACATGAATGCAATAGATTTACCTAAAGTTAAGGGTTGGTATGTTTTCTACATGAAGAGACTTGGTAGAAGTCACTGTGTTGTAACAAAATCAAATAACTACAGCAGGCAAAGTGCAGACAATGTGTAGCCTCAGGTGTAAAAATTCATTAAAAATAATCATTTTTTTAAAGAGCAGAAATGGATAGGTCTTAAAATTGGGACTACCAATAGTTGAAAGACAATATTTATGTCCTAGTGTAACAAGACCTTTAGGACAGAATGTCACATGACAAAGTTGACACCAAAGAATATGAAATTCATGACAGCTAGGGTGCACATAGAATGCTTTATACTTGAATCAGCAGCTACAATTGTCCATGTAGATCACATGTGGATGACAAATACCACTGTCTATCCTTGCAGTTGAAAGTACATGTACAAATGTAGTAACCAATGCCAATAAAGACATTGTACAGTACCATTCAAAAGTAAGCTGACAGTTTGTTGTGAGTCTCAATTCTTGACTAGCTACTCATTACTCAATTCCTGCATGAATTAGGTACCGAAAATTAGAATCGAGACTAACACAACACTATTCCAATTCACACAAATCCAAAATCGAGTTTGAGTTAATTATGTATAGAGCTGAAACGTTTTGAAATGTGGGAAAAGATAATCTTTTTTGGTTTTGGTTTTGTTTGTTTTGATGTTTTATTGAGACACGAGGCAAATACCCGAAACTGAACAAAGGCTGTTCCGGTTGGGTGATTTGTGCAGGAATCAAGTATTGTGAATCAAAATCAATTATCGAGTCTCGATTCTCAATACTTGATTCATGTGAGGATCAAGTATTGAGTGTCAACTTACTTTTGAATGGTGCTGTATAATTTGTAGAAAAGTGACCAACATGTTGATGCCTTTGTATTTAACTACAAAAACATCAACATCACAAGCAATGTAACACTGGAATTAATTAAAAATTCCAAACAAGCCTGATCAATAAAGGACTATTTCCTTTTCTTGTAGTAATATAAAGGGAATACATGTATATTAAAAGGGCAAGGTAGCTAGATAATCCCGCAATTATGTCGACAATTTGTATTGGTAATCCTAATCTTAAACATACAGTGGAATCCCGATTTTTTGAACCTCCTGGGGAAAAGGGAATTCGTTTGAATTATCTGGGGTTTTGAAACATCGGGGTAAAATTACAGTGTTTGACTGGGAAAGGGAAGCCAGTTTTCAGAAACCGAGAGCTTGAGAAATCAGGATTCTACTTTATGTTATTACAACGCTGGTTTGTTCGTCTCACCATCCCTACTTCCCCTCCCCCCCCCCCAACCTAGGAATCGCTCAATCAGATAAAATTCATTCATTAATTATGCAGTTCTCTTTATTCAGACTTCTTTTAAAACAACGAAACACAAAAAATACATTCCCATAGAAAAACAAATTGTGTCTACCCATCATCGTAAAACGGAAACTTCGAAAACACAAGACTACTAACCTCGAGTCTGCTTGAGTACACAGATGTCTGCCACATCAGAAGTGCTTCTAAACATGTCCGCGGTTGGTTTCGATACTGCTTCCAGCACTTTTCTGCGAGTGTTAATTACCTTCCCAGTGTTAACACAACATACTGTGACTACCGACGTTTTCTTCATTGTATTATACTCGAGATAGACTATTTTAATTGACGATTCCTTCGAATCAAGGGTCACGAGAGGCAAAAGTTTGAGCGGCTCCCTTAAAGACGATATCAGGTATCACTGTGCAGAGTAGTTTCGATAGAGTAGGACTTCCAGCACTTTACGTCGAGTGTTAATTACCTTCCCGATGTTAACAATCCAAACTGTTACTGCTGGCGTTTTCTTCATTATATTTTACGCATCATAGGCTATTTAAATTGACAATTACACTGAATCAGGAGTCACGAGAAGCAAAAGTTTGATCCGCACATGAATTGAAAATTGCGACACACTCGCCATGACATTGCACGAAGCTGCCTGGAAAATGCCATCAAAACTGTACTAAACATTTCTGTTTTGCCAATATATCGGCTAAAATAGATAATCCAGTAACTTTGTAACATCTCTGGTATTCAAGATAAGCAATTGCGTGTCAATGGTGGTCACAAGAAAGAAGAAACCATAAACTCCCGAGCGTCCATCTTGCAACTCACTGAGCGAGCTGCCGGCCGATTTTTGAAACCGGATGTGACGTCAATTTTCGGTGGATCATCAGGTCACGAAAATTGGCGAAGTTTGCTTCCCCCCCCTGGATGACACAAAAGAGAGAAAAGAGGGAAATTAAAGGAAGAGGGCGGAAGAGGAAAAAAGACTGGTAATACACACAAGTTTTAAATTACCGGCTTTGGCACAGACTCGCTCAGACGTCTCAACCGGGGAGCATCGTTTTCGTTGTTACCACGCTGTTTAGTCACTGTTTCTGTAGGAATCGAGCCACAACCTGTAGCTTATGGTGCCCCTGGAGATCTGAACTCAGTTAAGTGTCTATCACTTTCCCTAGAATTTTAGCGGTGCCCAGTAAAGACACCCGCTGCAAAAGTTTATTAGTAAATTGTACTGATTTTTTGCAGAAAATATCCTCATCATCAAGAATATGCCAAGGCAAAGTATTTTTACTCTCATTTTTGTTTTCCTTTTGACCTACCCCAACGGTGGTAACGCTGCTTTCAAGGAAAAAGACCGACGCGAAGCCTGTTATGAGCTTGCTGATGTAAGTAAATTTGTTTTTTTTTTTGTTCCCTTAAAAACGGGGGCCCTCGCTTTGCGATTTATAACCCCACCCCCCCCCCCTTAAACACAACGGCCTGATACCTAAGTTGAAAATGAAGGCGTAACAGGGTGATAACCATTTGATAAAAAGTTAGAAGCAGATAATGACGGTCTTAAAAAGAGCGATTCAGAGGATGTTCGAAGTGAGTCCAATTAAAACCTACAATAATTGCTAGCGGTTGATTCAAGTTTCAGTTGCATTAACGATTCAAAGTGTTTGCCTCTTGTAATTTGTCATAAATTCCTTATAGAGACACGTTAACAAAGAGCTATAACTTGCACGTAAACAGCTGCTTTGAGAGCCACCTTTTTCTGGTATAGATTTCATAAAATAATACAACTGTCCGTAACAAAGAAAAATTTAACGAAAAACTACATCATATTTCTACTAAACTTAAAAACAACCCGATTTTCTGTAGCGGATGCATAAAATAATACAAATGTATGGCACTATACTTTAGAGTACTGTTAAAAAGTTTGCATTCGAGTAGTCACACCATACGACTTTTTATACCTAATCGTACCTTTTTGGTACGCTTCGGCAGCATATCAGGCGAGTTTGGTCGAGCCATGGTTCGTATTTAGGCGAGACGCAGTCGAGCCAAAATACCCATGACAAGACCAAACGAGCCTGATATGGTGCCGAAGCGTACCAAAAAGGTACGATTAGGTATTTACCGTACCCAAATTCGTCCTAAAACCCGGCGTTATTTTTTCGTACTCGCGAGCGCCCGCCAGTGTAGCCGCGTCCAATTTTGGCGCGAAATTGTATTCTTTTTTTCTCTGTTAGCGTTAAGCAAATTACTTTTTCGTTTAACAAATGTAATAGTTTTACGTTTCGTTGTCTTTCTGTTGTAAGTTTCATCTCTAAAGTCTTGAAAAAAGTGCAAGTTTTAGAAACTGTCCATATATCGTAGGATATCAGGTCAGTGACTTGATATCGTAGAAAATCATGACAGTGAACAAGGCTTCTGATTGGCTAATTCACCATTTGGGTACGGTAAATCCACAAATCAACTAGCCCTAATCCTAACCCTGACCCTAAAATTTTGGCTCTGTCGGGGAAGCGAAAGGGTTAATATGTTTATGATTTAAGTTTCACTAAGATAAACAGACTGGTTTAATCAACATAAAAATTGCCTGTTTCACCTGAAAAAATTGCTTACAGTGAGAATACAAAAACAACAACAAAAACAATTCTACTTGACTTTGATAAGTCAATTTTCATAGATATCCATCGAATGAGCGCTCAAACCGCAGGTAAAATGTAACCCCTATGGACAGTGACGAAGCCACTTGGCTTGTTTGGCAAAAAAAAATCGTTTTCTGGTTTCTTCATTTCTTCGTTATTTCAATGCCTAACATGAGTGTTCGCGGTTTTCGGATTTGCACAGCGAAGACTGCCCATTCGGCTTCATATTTAAAACTGCCCATTTCGTTCATTCATTCGTTCGTTCGTTCTTTCGTTCGTTCTTTCGTTGGCTGGTTGGTTGGTTGATTGGTTCGTCCGTTCGTTCGTTTATTTATTTATATTTATTGACTTATTTATTTATTTGTTTATTTATTTTTTACAGAAATATGCACCTACAGGGGAAACCACTTTTAAAGCGTGGGGCAATGTTTGTTTTTGCGGCTTAGGTTGGAATTGCGAACGTTGTGGTACAAAGGTACCCAGCCTGCCGGAAAAATTGTTTGTTCCTGTTAACTTCGTGATGCTTGATGCTGATGGTAAGGCGACTTATTTTTTCGGTGAGTCTGTGCAGCTCATCGCAGAGCAGCTCCCAGAGACGTAAAAATACAACAACAGCGTCCTACTTTTTTTATTAATATCAGATTCTGACGTCATCTTTAATCTAAAACTGAACAAGGGTGTGAGAAAATGGCGTATATCTGTTAAATAGAGAATATACACGGGCAAGCATTCAAGTATTCAATTTTTAATTTGTAGTGGAAAGATACACCAGTTCATAACGTTTGATTGATTATAAAGTAACATTTTCGCTGAGAGCTTTGTTTTGGATTCCATTATTTTTTGTTTGTTCGCTTGCTTGTTTTTTTCTGTGGTTGTTTTTTTTTTTGTTTATCCCAAAATTTTCGGCTGTTTACAGAAGATTATCCAGTGCGTCGACTCAAGGTCAAACGAGCTGATATTTCCGAACGTTTGCAGAAGCCTTCAGAAAAATATCCAAGGATATCTGGTGTACATGGTAATATTCTTTGTCAGTTAAATACTTAATAAAGTCTTAGGAAACGACGGTCAGTTGTATGCACAATAAGTCCTTGTAATTCTCTGTAGTTTAAACGTATTATGGCAATAATCGATTTGAAAAAAACATTTATAGCCCTTTTATCTACTTGTAGGAGACGAAAAGCTTAACCTGACAGAGTTTTTATCAGCCGTCAACGTGCGTGGTAAGTTTCGCCGCTTCTTTCAAATACAGCATACTTACCGTCGTGATTCGATTTAACGCCCGCGGCGGTAACTTACTTGTGGTAGCTTAAGGGAGGGCTATCATTGGAGAGGTGGTGCTTATTAGGGACGGCTTGCTTATTTCTTTCTAGAATTATATGAAGATCATCGCAGTACAGTGAAGGTGTTTCACCTTGAGCAGTTGAAAAGAAGAAACCTGAAAAAATTCAGGCTCGAACGGGAATCGAACCCATGACCTCTGCGATACCGGTGCAGCGCTCTAACCAACTGAGCTATCAAGCCAACTGGGAGCTGGTCAATTGAGAGCTCGAATTTATCCCGTAGATGGAGAAATGAACATTAATATATGAAATAATCATATATTTGAACTGCGGATAAAGATAGAATTATATGAAGATCATCGCAGTGAAGGTGTTTCAACTTGAGCAGTTGAAAAGAAGAAACCTGAAAATATTTTTTAAATTTTTGAAACCTGAATTTTTTATCATTTTTCATTCGTCCTATTTATTTTAATTTCTTTAATTCAATTTTAAACAAATTATCTAGTTAATCTCCAGTAAAATTCACCTAGAAATTGCCTTAATTTACCTGAGGGTCCGCACAAAGTATCCTTTTTAGGTGGGAGGTCTCGGTACCTGGTAGTTCGAGGTAGCATTGCCCAAGGGGAACGAGTTCATGTTCGAGATAGCTACAGCCATGGCTCGAGAAAGCTTTTTGTACACGCTTTCCTTAATTATCATCATCATCGTCAACGAGAAAGTAACGGTCACGGAAAACTAACAAACACTGAGAGAAACGATTAGCTTATTTATAGTTCTTTCGCAATGTGCTGTCTATGTGATGCTTATAAATGGGGATGGAGACTACTCGGAATAACTACCTAAAAGGGAATAAATGCTGGCTGCATCAACTTCACACAGTTAGCGGTACTAGTGGAAATATACATTGGCTAATTAACCTCGCTTTTGCACCCCATTTTGCCAATACTGTCTCCTTGTGGAAGTAATAATAGCTAAGTCATTTGGCATTTCTATTAAAGATCGTATCCTGGAAGGCAGAAACAATAAGTACAGGAAATTGCACGGCCTCGAGTACAATTAAGGTAGGAGTGATGTTTTGAAAGTTCTCAAAACATCACGAGAAGGTCGTGCGATTTTTCGTTTATAATACATGCAACAAAATGAAAGAAACAGATGAAGATTCGGTGATTTTCTGAAGAATTCTGAAGTTTGCCGACGACTGCCGAAGGTTCCCGAAAAAGAGCCGAAGATGTTTCGATCATATATCGTACATATCTCAGAGTCCAGGGTCCAGAGTCCAGAGTCCAGAGTCCAGTCCAGTCCAGTCCAGAGTCCAGTCCTGATTTTAGACTATGCCATCGATGACCAATCGACAATCACAAGCTCGAGTCCTCTAATTGCTATCGATTGTCAGCGATTACAATCGATTAGGGGCCAATCATTTAACTTCTGAGGGGGGAGGGGGGTTGGGTGATTTTGAAAAAAATATCCTGCAAGTGCATATGAGTAAGAAAAAATTTCCTGCACAAGACTATTGTCCAAAAAAAATTCACGCACGTAGAGTCGGCTGGAAAAAAATCCTGGCAAGATGTTTCCTGGGTTGACATTGAACTTTATCAGCAGACTGTTAAAAGATTTTAGCATCTTGGACTTGGGTAAGAGGGATTCATAGCACAATAATCTGTTCCCCTCAGATTGCCTTTTCGTTACATTAAATTATAGCACCTGAGGTTACCAATCTTGATACATGTTTTCTGAACTTCAAGATCACGGCTGGTATTGTGATTTGAAGAACACTGTTTTCAGTGCACTCTAAATCAAGAATGCCAGAATAGCTGTTGGAACATGAGGTTAACTTTATTAACTATCTATTTGACACAAAACTGGAATGAGTTCTCCTGTAACATTAGCCTGAACGCTTGTCAAGTAAACGTTTAGGGATAGGAGGTGTGTCTTTTAATATAGAAAGTGTCGTATGCCTTGCATACTGTATGTATTCCCTCTCTTGTGGAATATTAGTATACAACCTCCTTACGTTCAGAGATTCAAGTACTGCGCTCTCTGGAACTTTAGTCCTGTCAATGAAATTAATGGAGTCAGTTGACTGTATCAGTCTTTGAGATACGACTTCTGTTGTTGTGCTAAAGGCTGGGGTAGTATGGCAACAAATGCTGATAACTTCTCTGTTGGACCCGAAACTCCCGAGGTCTTCCAATTAAGTCGGTTTATGCATTTTCGTAAGGGTATAAAATACTGGAATTCGAGGCGGGTTTGTTGTTTGGCAAAGCCATTTTTCAGTCATTTCGTTAATGTGGTGTTCATTGTGAAGTACTGTAATCAATTGTTGTACTTTGCGGGATGTATCGTCATCCATGGGTACTGCAAGAGGCCTCAGTAGTTTTCCATGTTCGTGCATGTTGTCTTTTTTTCCCAAGAAAGTCTGGGATGAAGCCCGAATAAAGTTTGAATGTGAGGAAAATGATGAGAAATCATCATCCAGTTTTCGGATGGATGTGATCTGGGGATATCTGTCATCATTGAAGCTAGGGAATGGTACCCATAAATTTGGTAGGATAAACGACGTGGCCAAAACAGTTCTTATTCTACCACATTCAAATGCCGGTAAAGAGCAGAGTTGTGTCTCTTATAAGGAAAACAAAACAGCACTTCGGCAGCATCTCTCCAGGTGGACGGTACGTTGGCCTTTTTGCTTACTATCAAAATGGCCAACAAAGAGTCATCTTTTGAACCACCTGCGGATTTGTTGGCCACTGCAAAGAAAGCTACTTGAAACTACAACAAAGAGCATCATCAACGCTGTTTTTCAGCGTTATGGCATGTTAATTTGACTTCTGGATAAGTCAGAATCTTAAGAAAGAGCTGATATTAGTCCAATTAAAAGAAAAATCTGGGATCTAAATAGTTACTTTCGAAGGGTCACATTTCCGCTAAGAATAAAGGAAAACACGTCTTAGCTACTTCAATTTTTCAAAATTTTCTGGGGGACCATGCCCCCAGTCCCCCCTACAAAGATGACGCCGTCAAAGATCTCACTCTTTGCCAACAAAGCAACTTAAGAGCTCTGTGCAGATTATTTTGGGGCTTTGTAATGTGTACTTCAGTTGTGAGTTGGATTAAACCCTTTCTAGATAGCTCTCTAAAGCATAATATTGTTGTACTGGTGGTTATCAGTTTGATTTAACAAGGAAAGGACGTGGTTCATTGTCTTCCCGTAAAATATGTACTGAGGGCGCATTCGTGCTATGCACTGTACTGTTCTGTAGCTCTATGCATGCACTATGTACTGTGCTGTAGGCACATTCGCCTTGAAAAATGACTAAAGTCCAGGAACAGGTCTGACTCTTTTCATCAGTAGGAAGGGGTCACCTCAATGTTTTACATTCGGTGTTAAAATTAATGTACTGTATTATAAAAACCAGATCCAGATCCTTAACCTTTCATAATTTGATTTATAATGAAGCTCTACTAACCCCATCCGCACACCAAAAAAATTTCATGCAGAACGTTGGAGGGAGAAAAAAATATCTTGCAAGCACATACCCCAAGAAAAAAAATTCATGGGGAATTAAGGGGTTAAAAAAAAGTTCATGCCTATACCAAATCACCCCCCCTCCCCCCCTCAGAAGTTAAATGGTTGGCCCCTTACCATCGATCGTCGACTACTGTTGATTGTCATTTGCTGTCAAGCTGTTTGCTTTTGATCGATTTTCGATCAATTATTTAGTTCCGCTCGTGACCGCGTACGTGTCTGGTGACTTTTGCACAAATAACTCGGTTAGCACGTGTCAGTTTATTTTGAATATCCAGCAGGTTGAAGTTAAGTGTTATCACGAGTGCCCTTTTTCTGTTGAAGTTGGCGAGCGATTCGTTGCTCAGAAGAAGACAGGAGATTTGTTCATTTCGGTAGCACTGTAACAGGAAGTCCAGTTAATGATGCTAAAGCAAGATGGCGTCCTGGAGGAGGGATAAACGTGCCCGCGAGGATAGAAATTACTGTACCGAAGCGACGAGCCAACGAAATCCGGCGCACCGTGTAATCTAGCGGAAGTAGTGCGCAGATTTTGGAACTATAGACGAACAGGATAATGATTGCTTCGCAATGTCAAGCCGGATGTCAAGGAAGATAGGAGAAATAAATCACGGGAATATTAAAATGTAGCAAGGATCTTGTCTGATGCTTTACTCGGTTTCTCCGCCATGTTCTCCGTGGACAAATTTGTGATCGTTATGTAATTTCATTTCACCGTATTTCTTCTGTAAAATTTCCTTTTGACCTCCCAAAAAATATGGAAATCTATGATTATCGATGCCAAACGATGACAATCGATAATAATCGATGGCAACTAAAAAACACAAATTTTTTGGCCATCGATTGGTCATCGATTTCCGATATCAATCGATTAATTGTTATCGATTGCCATTGACTGTCATCGATTGTTATCGATTATCGATTTCATCGATTGATCAGGCCGGATATTTTATTGCACAGTGTATGTGTTAAATAATGTGGCACAGATATTGATCTCAGTAGTGTATTTCAAGCAACTGTAAATTTGAAAAAAAAAAAGATCAAAATCATAATATACCGTGAACTGCCGCTTATAAGCCCTGGGCTTAGACAACTTCGTAAGGGGTTTTGGGTGCATGGGCTTGTAAACGGAGGGGCTTATATCTGGGGGGGGGGGGGGCTAATAAGTGGAAAAAAGAAAAGACGTTTCAAAATGAGCCACGTCAATGTGGATCGAAATACTTTTTTAATTAACCAGTTTTTAATTAACCTTTGAAATGTCATAATAAATCGAGCTCATTTCAATTTTAACAACGAAATCAAACCTGTAACAACACGAACGCAACTGGAATGTAAAAAACAGAAGCTCAGAGTTCACCTTCGCAGTGTTCTGTGAGAGTGCTTAATGTTAAGGAAACAAGGAAAACTAGAGGCGAGGGGCTTATTAGCGGATTTATTTTGTTTGTTTAAATGTAGATGGGCCTATAACCGGGGTGACTTATAACTGAAGGGGGCTTACAAGCAGCAGTTTACGGTATGCATTGAGCACTAGCTCAGTTTTTGTGCCCGTATGGAGAGAGAGGGGGGGGGGGGTGCTGAGGGGCAACACTGCCAAAATAATAAGCAAAACACCGCATCACCACAAGAAAATTTGACCGAGCACCGAAGTCTAAAAATCATAAAATCAGCTTCTGTTGTGACACAACAGAGGTCTTAACTGATCAATGAGTGGTAAATCAAGACGCGTTGTCTTGGACTCAAAGTCACGTTTTACAAATCATTCTTAACTTTGCAAGCTCAAACCATCACAAAGAAGGGTAATCTGAAAAAAGAAACAACCTTGCTGCACTTCCACCATTTCCCTGTTAAGTTTTAACGGAATCGGTTCCCAAACGTCCAAGAGTATGCAAAAGCTTTTTAACCTAAGACAGGTGCGTAAGACCTCCGTCAAAACTTCAGTTGCCTTGCAGAAGTCACCAGCGGCCTTAAAAACACTGTCTTATTGTGATTAATTATGATCAAAAGGTAGATTTTTAAAACTGTTTTTTGTGAACCCAAACGGTTGTACAGGGGGCCCCTCAAATCAAATATTAAGACGGTAGTTTGCTTACCTTTGCTGTGCATGGCGCTGTGCATGTCTTTGATCGGCGACGGCGGCCATTTTGATCGAGGACGGTGCCTCCTAATAGTGATGTACTTTTGCAAAGGTTATAACTATTGGGAAAGAGAAGATCTTAGCAAGGGTTATTGGAAACCAAAAAGAAAAATGTGGGTAACCACGCATTTTTCAGAGATAATCTAGCAACCATAGTTCTAAAAAAGCGTTAAAATACAAAGAATGTCTGGCACTTTCTTTCTAAATATAAGCTCAATTTTGTTTTTGGATTCTGATAGCCCTGCTTGCTAAGATCTGCTTTTTCCACATAGTCATAAACCGCGCAAAAAAGTTGTTGTATTAGTGGGCAAATTTTTTAATGTCCCGAGATGTGCAGAACGTATGTATGGTATGCGCAGTAACGAAAGGAGGCGCCGTCCTTAATTCCGGTGCGGTCATGTTTTTGAGGTCTGAGACACAGAAACCTTCGGAAATCGTTCGTAACACCCGATCGGGAAATCCGAAAAAACTCCGAACTTATTTACTTGGTCTCAGACCTCGTAAAGATGACCGCGCCAGAATTATTCAGACAATCTTTTTTCATGTCAACATATTTGTTGTTCTGAGCATTATATAAAGAAAAGCAGGAGCCCATGGGCTCCTGGGAAAAGTGATCATTATCTTCCTCCTCGGATAACCCACCTCCTTCTATATAATATACATTATAACATGTGATTCAGTATCGTCCTAGAGCCCCAGGGCCAGGAGTCGAGATATATTACTGATGTATACGGGAAGGTGCAAATGAGGCCAAATATTTATACCCCAAAACAGTCCTATTAAGCTAAAACTGACCAAAAAAGTCCAAAGGGCCACAACGTTAAATAAAAAGTCATTTTTATTCCCAGAAACTGAGCCAAGAGATTCTGGGACAGATTACAGGTTTATGCTTCAACGTATCTTTCTCACTGCAAATGAAACTGATTCAATGAGTGAATGAGATCAAATTGAGAACCTCGAGAAACACATGCTTTTTATTTGGTGGGGGATAGGGGGTGGGAGACCAGGAGAAAAGGGGGGCAAGGTCTACGGGAGGCGGAAGAAGAGGGGGTGGGAAGCGGGATTCCTAAGGTGGCGGAAAGGGGAGAAAAAAGGAAAAAAATTACGCAACATCGTGCAATATTTTGCATTTGAAGAAATGCGAAGAGGCGGGAGCCAACAAATACGGAGCGGGAACAGGGATGAATGAAAGAATGAAAGGTTGCGGGAAGCGGGAGGTTTAAACACCCCTGCCCCCCCCCCTCCCTCCCCAATTTTATTAACTATAAAGAAAATCCTACGAAAATCTTTCTACCCAAAAAAACAGTCCAACAGAAATATTTTTATCCCAAAAAGGCCCCCCGCACCTACCCGTCATTAATCAGTACTTCAGTACCCCTCCCCCGGGAATGAGATGGAGGAATGAAATTACTGCCTTTCGAGACTTGAAGCGACTGATAAAAGTGAACGAATTTCACATAGCTTAAACTAACATGTCCACTGTGTTAGTTAAATAATGCTACAATAAGCAATAAAACCATGTAACTATTGCATGAAGCTATATTTACATTACCTGAAGATTTTAGAAGACGTTTGAACTGTTGACCGTTAAACATCATCTCCACGTGTTTGCAAAGTATCACTCAGTAGGAAAAGTCCTGGCTTGAAAACCCAGGCAGAAGATGACAGTTCTTTGTTTAGATGATCATCATGGCTCCCCTATAAAAATGTTGTCAGGGTTTCTAAGCGCCTGTTAGGAAAGAATCGAGGCACAAGTAACTCTTTGCACATACTTTTCTTTCCACTCGTAATAAAGAAAAAACAGTGAGAAATAAAATTGAATAATGCCAGATTCATGAATAATTATCTGCAATTTAAATAAGATTTAGTTCAAGATACATTTCCATGTGATAGTCAATTCAGTCTCGAACATTCAAATACGAAGTCTGTGTACCATACTGTTTAACTGAATTTTTCAAGTTGTACTCAAAATTCAAGTTTGTGAAAAAAGCTTTTTCCTATTACTGCATAATATAAAATCCAGAACTAAAACGGCGGGTCTTACAGGTCCACAAGTCACGAAGTACAGGTCCCTGTGCTACTGATCATACGACATCCCTTTCTGCCAGTTAATAATATAATCAAGGCCACGGTTCAACTTTAATTTGATGCGGTTTTGGTGGTTAAACACTCCTTTTTGCCAGTTGTTTGTTTCTACGTATCCTAAATATCTAAAGGAACAGTTCACTCTTCGAAACTCCAAGTATTTATTAAGAGCCGGAAAGAATATATACTGACCTTCTGAACCGAGAACAACAAGTTATGGACGATATGCCTGTGCATGGGCCAAGCGTCTTCGATGCTCTGTATCACCCATACACAGTGTCAATGCTAAAGTAAATGTAATTGTAAATGCACAAGGTTAAAGGTTAGAAAATAATCCGCAGATGGAAGCATTTCCTGAATGTGCACGAACCTAGAAACTACGAACGCCTACTCATAATGTTTATTAGCCACATCTTTGCACTAAAAATGAATTACAGTGCGTTCAGTTTACAGTAAACGAACAAAAATTACAAAATCTATCCTATTAGGACTGCCTCTTGGGACTCAGGGATTAACAAAATCTTAATTTAAGTTAAGAACATTTGTAATATAACATAACATTTTATTTATAGTCTATGCCTTTGCCGTTTGCCATTAAGATGGTACTGGGGAAGAAGCTTCGTCTGAAACGCTCAGATCACTGCATGCATTTAAAAGCCTGATGTCCGAAACCGGAATGTTTGAGATTTGAGGGAATTCTCCGACGTGAAGCGACTTTTAAAATAATAATCTAAAGATTACAATTAAAAGCACCGGAAATGGTCTATCTGGTAAATGTTAACCTTTTATTTTGAGCAATGACAGTTGAAAATTATCCTCCGTGCTTGCAACTCGACACTCCGCATCACGCATGTTGTAGGGTAAATCTTCCGCGTACGTGAGCGTGTGACCTGCACCTCTAATCACGGGTGTAAACGCGAGGAAGATTTTGAAAGTTCAAAGTACACACAAAAATGTTTTTATAGCTCAATTCTCAGTCACATATTCATTGTTACACTAAACTTCTGAGGTGCATGCAGCTGTGAGGTTCGTGAGATTGGAAAACACTGCTGAAAATTAAAAGGTAAGGCAATAATGACTTGCTCTTTGAACTCCATCAATAGAAGAAAAGAAAAGGCGTTCCCGCATTTTCAGTGCATTTTCAGTTCTCAATTCACTTCCGAATCGTTGGTAACTCGGTTTCCCTTTTCGTAACTATCCTGAGAAAGGAAAATTCTTAATTTGTCCATTTTAAGGGCGTATAAGGGCATTAACGTAAACATGTTTTGTCGTTCCTTTTTACTTGAAAAGCGGAATTTCTGCTGTGGTTATTATAACGATTTTTAACGATTTTTTTTTTGTTACTGCGATATTACTTAATATTTCGACGATTTAATTGCGATTTTGTTGTGAGCATGAACACGTCAAAGTTTCCTATCTGGGTGCCCCAGATCGGGGCACCCAGATAGCCTTTATCAGTCACATGCGGTCTCCTCACATCAAATCTGAAATTGCCGTGAAATCGCCGCCAGTTTGCACAGCCGTTTTCAAATCGCACTAAAAGGCATCTTTTTTGGTCCAACTTTTGTCAATTTACATTGAAACAGAGGGCATAGTTTCTGCCTCGAAGCATATTTATGCATTTGATCGATTTTTGCTTTCCACGGGTAACTCTCGAGCAAAGAAAGAGCCTTATCTATTTAGTTTCATTTTTATCATTACAACTGATTTGACTTTACTACGACAATGGTGTACTTACAAAATTAGTTTATTTCTTGTTTTAGCACTTCTAAGTCATAGTCGAAAATACATGTGTACAGCATGTCGAGAAAAACTACCCTACTTTCAGCTACACGAGTAAAAGACTGAAGGACACTCTGTATCAACACACGATTTTTAATAAGGCCTTCTACTTTTTATTATTATTCAGTGCCACTTAAAGTAGTCGCTAAGAGTTACGATTTGATGCCAGAAAAGTAAAGGAAACCGTTTAAAATCGTCAAAAATAACCTGAGAAATGGCAAGCTTGAACAATTCCTAAATCGCCAAATTTAAGTTTTACTAAGGAAATAGCCATCCACATCACGAGTTTGTAGAATGATTTGCAATAACTGCTCTATTTCTCCCGGGGGCTCATTGCCCGACAATTGACGCCTAGTGCGCAGGACTGATTTGGACTTTCACTTCAAGATGAATTCAGCTAATGTTTATTTTGCAAATATCAGGATTTGGATCGATTTAAGGTAAAATCTTGCCATTTCTTAGCAAAAATTAAATTTGCTACTGGAAAGAAGTACGCGTGTGAGAGCTCAAAATTTTGGAGCAGGAAATGGGAAGATTTGTTGGACTTGAGCTCCTTTACAGACGAAAAAAGACGTGATCGAATTAAAATAACGCCTTAATATAGAAAGCTTAGGAACCATGTTACTTGGAGGTTTTTATGTATACTAATTCGTCTGTAATCCCCAGCTTTCGGTGCTTCTAAAACGAGACTTGTTGCTTACAAACAAATTGTTTCTAATAATGAAAGGAAAAAAGCTGATATTTAGTCACTCAATGCACACTTGGCGATCGACGTAAACGATATGACTGCCATTGCAAAATCACTCGCTTTACCCGTGATTTCTGCTATTGTTTCTGACAGCCAAATCCTCCCACTACGTAATTTTTAACATTGGCATGTCTCGTGTCCATCTTGCTGTCGAAGCTTTGCCGTTATAAATCATGTATCTTTTCAATTTCTAGCTATAGGCTCTTAGATGTGTCTTCCATTCGTCTAGTAGCTTTTAATCTCCATCACGCAAGACTGATTTTAAAAATTATTCCTTCAGTGGGGTGACATAAATCTGTGTTTAGCCTGTCTAGAAAAGTAACCTCCCGTGTTTACTCGAGCATAATACACATACATTTTACACATATTTATTAAACACATCCCCACATGAGGCTATTCAGTGATCAGTTACACAATATATCATAAACTAATCTATATTTTTCTAAATTAAGTAACTTAAATAGTAAACTACTAATACAATACTGAGTTCTATAAAATTATGGTTGTTCTTGAAAACTGTTTAAAAACATCCAAAGATACAATAGTTTGGCATAATTTTTATGACAATGTATCTTTTTTTCTTTTTCGATTAACCCTTTAAGCTCCAATAGTGATGAGCATCAGTTTTCTCCTTGTAATATCAATGCACAATTAAGTGCACAGTTGTTAAGATTTAAGGGAATGATCACCAGGGAATGAGAATTAAGGGAATGATAACTCTTTTGATATTAGAACAACTTCTCCCAACTAGCACTACAACAAATGTATGGTGACTAGTAAGGAGAATTGATCTGCTGACACTGGGACTTTAAGGGTTAAGACTTGGTGATCCCAATCTAAACCGTATCTATACTTTTTTTTTTCAGTTTTCACGTTTTTACGTTTTGCGTGAGACCAGAGGTCCAAATTCAAAATGGAGTTCGAAAATGTCAAGGAACGAGAGACTTGGTCTTCAAAGCTTGATTTTCTTCTGGCTTTGAGCGGCTTTTCCATTGGCCTTGGTAACGTGTGGCGATTTCCATACCTGTGTTTCAAAAATGGAGGAGGTAAATACACGCTTTCTTTCGTTTCTGGTCAATATAATTACTTCTTAAAGCTAATTTTTTAGAGCAAGGAAACTAAGGAAGGCTTTGTGATTTTGATTGCTTTTTCTACAAAAGCAGATTACGATAACCCCTGCTTAACGTTTATCGAAGCAAAACCAGGCTTAAAACCTCATGTAGAAATTCATAACACGACTCTAATGAAAAGCAATTCCAATAAAAGCCAGGCGAACAATGTGAAATTTGAATCATGACAATAATAAATAATACATTTAAAAAAGTAAAAAACGCGCATGTACAAACCCGAATGTAAACCTCAACACATCTTTTAAAAACTGTTTGGCCTCACCTACGCTAGAAATAACCCGCCCCCACCGCCACCCCCAAAGAAATGTTGATCCAGAGAAAAAGTCATTTTATTCAAAAAAGCAAAAATTTAACCGGGGAGGGGGGGAGGGGGGGTTCGTACCCAAAATGTTAAGTTTCCATGGGCTTGAAAGCATATAAAGGCTTTAGAAGTAATCTTCCTTGTTTCTAGAATCAATGTAAATATGCAATTTTGAAGTTGTGCAGGATTAAAGCCAAGTCTTTGAGGCACGAATCTCGCGACTCCTTTTAACATGCTGTCGCAATGACGATTTTAAAGTTGAAAAACCGCACATCAACTGGAGTTATCATGTCTCATTAACAGCTTGTTTCAATTATCAGGCAGTTTTCTCATCCCCTACTTGATATGCCTGATGCATCGATGGTGGCTGGATTCCCTGTTACAATTCTGGAGATCGGTGTGGGGCAGTATACAAGTCAAGGGGGAATCACAGCATGGAATATCTGTCCACTTGTTCAAGGTGAGAATCACTTCCTCGACAATTTATTATGAATCACCTTTGTTCAGTGTGTCTACACGTAGTCTGTTTTATTAACGGCTAAACAGGATCATAAATGAAAACAAATATAATATTCTGATTGATTGCCTGAGGGGTTTAACTTTCAAACAACAAATCCTTCAGCTTCTAGGCTCAAAATCAACGTGCCTATCTTCCATCCTCCTCACTGGCCTCTATATATTTCTCGTAGTACAAGTTAAAAGAAATTTGTTTGAACATGAAAAAACTTAGTTTTGGCGATCGTTTCCTTCATTCTCATCACTTAAATTTTCATCATGTAGAAATGTCATGAGATGTTAAATGCCGGTCATTGTTGGGTTTTAAAGGGTTAAGTGGGTCGAACTTAATATCCCTTACAATTTTGGTGGGCCTTCTGCGAAAAAGTCGAAAAGACGAATAAATGACTATGAGTAATTTTTATACTTATTGACGTTTCGTTAACCGAAATAGGTGGAATGTTCTGTCCACATAACTTTCTAAAGACCCATAATAATTAGTCAATTCATAATATCCACTGAACTTGCGTGGCTTGATTGTTTGGTCCATATTGGGAAATATTGATATCATCACTTGTTCGGAAGTCACGCGAACATTTCATGCGAGATATCGTCATGACATTTGTTTGGAAACTCACACGACAGACTCGTGCGAGAGGCAGACCAGAAGAAAGAGTGCCTTGGGCGCGAGCATGCATGCAATGGGAAACTTAGTAATGCAAATACGATGGGAACGCTAAGAAAAAACGTCTGTGAAAAAAGGTCACGTAAATTTGATCTTCTCCTCAGTTTCACGGCAAATCGAGTGATTTGTCTCATGCAGTCGGAACTCTCCAGAAGATGAATTTGAAGGGACGGCGGTCAAGTTTAAGATAGGGAAAGGAAATTCTTCTTTCTGTGGTCACGTTCTCCACTTTTTTGGCAGAGGAGAGTAAAGCAATGTGCCAAAATGTATAATACACGCGCAGCGCCATTTGTTTGCTAATTAAACCCTATGAAAACCTCTGCAATGTTCTGTTTGCCGTCGCTGTGATGTTTTTGTATAAAGGTCCCTAATCGTACCAACGTCACGGTACCAGGCTAGTGTAAATTATTACTAACCACTCAAAGGTCATACGTTTTCACTGCTTTGCAGCATAAATTTTTAGAATTGGCTTATGTGAATGGAAGGAATAACAAACAAATGGAGGACAGACCGGATCTTGCCTCTTTTAAGGTTCCGTTGTGGGATTGATCGCGGAAGGCCTTTTGTTTCAGATTGTGAAAAATCGAAGTTTTGTCAATAGCTATCAGCTTTTGTGAAACTTGAGGGGACCTTGTTTGTTCAGTCAGAAAATTCTCCAAATAACCTTACAGCCACAATTGCCTTTATAATAGCAGTGGCCGCTCTATTTAACCCCTCTGTCTCCTTGTTTATCGATAAGACGAAGTGGCCAGGGGCGTAGCCAGGATTTTTCCAGAGGTACGCACAATTTTCCAAATCCACCCTAAAACCTCAGTACTCTTACATCGTTTCCATATTCCTTGGTTGCATTTGGTTTTCGTAACAGTATGGTGAGGCTTATACATGAATGGAGGGAATGGCAACTAGGCCGTAAAGCTTTATGTAGATTTTCTTGGTTAAACCGTGAGCATTGGCTTGGAGGATAAGAAGGCAGCGCACTCCCGGGAAAATTTGAAATTCAGGTCTTCTTAAATGGCTGGAAATGCGTCTAAAATTAGTATTCTTCTAACACAGTAGTGTACATTTTTAGTTATTTTATGGACTATAGTGCATGAAAATCAGACAGTTGTCGCTCTTTGAATCGTATCAGAACTCTCTTACAAATTGATAGTCCATGCTATTGTGTCCGTTCTTTATTTTTGACTGTGCACAGATCAGAATTTCATTTATAATTTTGCTTGGAATGAACGATTTTGTTTGCCACTTGGGAAAGTTAAAATTGGTTGGTTTTAAAGTTTTTGTTATATGGATGTCATTACACCTGGCTTCATGGGACCTTTCTCAAAATATACAATAGGATGAAAAAAACTGCATCCATGTTTTAAAAAAGGGCCCGAGACATTTTTTCCCTCGACCCATTACTCCTCGTTGTCACAGTTTTGCCGCTTGAGTTTCAAACACGAGTTTAATTAAAGTGAAAACTCCGACACTCAGGGTATTATCCAAAAGGCAAAATACATTAAAGGCTCAAAACTGCAACAAAGTACTGTTTTGAAAAAAAAAATGAGATTTTTGCCCTTTTTTGCCTTGCCATAGCCAGCAGCCCCCTTGATCATATATCCTTCTTTGTCGTTGTGAGAGCATAAATTGAAATAATAGCTTTGATAATTCTCCTTTTAAAACACATGGCAATAAGCAGCGTTGATACAGAACAGCCGCCATTTCCAGTCCACAGCTGGTCCATCATGGCTTTTCGGGGAGAAAATTTCTCTTTCAAAATCAATGCAGAGAAATGGTGATCCCAAGAACGGATGAATAATAGATGTTGAAAATCTTACTGTCTAATTTGGGAAGGCTAAATTCGAATTCTGAAGTTCGGCTGTGGAAAGTCTCGCGTCTGAACCGGACCTTAGTCATCCTCAGCCCCCCTTCCCCCCCCCAATTTTTCGCCTTTGCCTACACTAGCATCAACATTGAGTCCACCAATCAAGTGGCTTCTCTGGAATTTGCAAAAAACGGTGTCTTTTTTTTTGGAAAATTAATATTTCAAAGAAAAAAGGAAAGTTGAGCAATGATTGTGCTTTTCTCAACCATCGCATATTTCCCGTCTGTTTTATATTTCTGTTGTTTTGTTTCGTTTTGTTTTCTTTTAACCTTCGACATTTTTTCAGATACGCACGTGTGTACGTGCGTACAGGTAGCTACGCCCCTGGATTCGACCCCCAAAAGAGGAAACACTGTTGCAGAAACACGTTTCCCTCAATTTTTCCTTGTTTGCGCGTGACAGAAAAAAACATTTGTTGCGGAAACATTTTTAAAAATGTTTCTTTTTCAAAGACATTTTGTCAGGGGCACCCAACGGCTCATTTCGGGGAATATCTGTTCGGAAGGCCTATAGTCGTCTGAAATTTCGGATTAGATTGCAGTGAAAGGTAGAGATTTCTTCGGCAAAACATCGCGTCGGACTTTCGTAACAAGAGGACTTATTGGTTCCTATTGTTTTCGAAGGGGCAAATATGTCGTTTAGAGTGCAAAATAAGGTCAGCCAGCATTTTCGGAGAGCCATCAGCAGCGCGGAAATTCTGCGGATAGGGTTCTGTTTCGTAAAATTTTCTGCGGCCTAAATTTTCAGCTAAAAAATCCAACAGATCAATTTGTATTAAATGGCATTTGAAGTATTTTGCTAAAATGTTCTCGTTGTTTGCCCCTGATTTGTTTCCGCAACAAATATTTCCACGTTTTCGCGCCCAGGAACTCAATGTTGACTAGATTCTGTGGTCGCGCAGCTGTATTTCCTAAATTGCACGGCTAGCAAACGTTGTTTCCCACTCGTTTGTGGGCTCAATGAAACATTCGGGGAAACAATATGTTTCCAGAACAACATTTCCTTGTTTGGGGGAGCCTTTAGTCATACCCAGCGTGGATTCCCACAGATGAATAAGCTTATTCTCTTGTGACATCCTACTTTCGTATAGACACTATTAAATTAATTGCATTTCTTGGAACTCTTTTGCTCTTACCAGGTATTGGCTATGCAAGTATCGGAGTCATGCAGTACATAGTTATTTACTACAACGTTATTATTGGGTGGTCCTTGTTTTACATGTTTGCTTCATTCCAATCAACACTTCCATGGACCCATTGTGGCAATGAATGGAACACGCCAAACTGCTTTGAGGTCAATCATCACGGCAACCAAATGAACCACACTTTTGGCAATGTCACCGATCTTTTCAACGTCACGGTTAGGAATGGATCTAAGCGAGTGTCAGCAAGCCAGGAGTACTGGGAGTAAGGGCCGTCTATCGCACCATCTTTTTTGAATACACAGGCTGTATTGCTCAAGACAAGGAAGCATTTCTCTTTCGTCTTGTGCTTAGCTTAAGCTTGCGTTAAAACCACGCGTAAATACTGCAAATGCAACCGTAGACGCAAGCAAGAGAAGAACGCGACTTTTCCGCGTTCATTCAAAAAGCCGTTCCAAATACGCAAGCATTTATACGTGGATTGTGAACATCGCTAGTGTTTGCGCTTTCACGTGTAAATCGTAACGACTTTAATGTGAAATGTGCATTCAACTCGATGAAAATGTGACTATTTATATATGTTTAATTTTTAATTTAGCCGTAGGGTTTTACGGATTTCCGATGGTTTGGGCGAGCCAGGGACTGTTAACTGGGACTTAGCTTTGTGCCTGCTGTTAGCGTGGATCCTTTGTTACCTGTGCGTGTGTAAAGGAGTAAAATCAAGTGGAAAGGTAAGAAACTTTGATACAACAAAGTCAGGTACCTTAAGTAGATCTAACCCCTTACTAGACCTGCTTACATCATTTGTTTTACACCTTTTGAAAAGAGTTTATATGCTTATTCACATTTGTGTTAAGAGAACACGGCAAAAATATTACAGTGATTTCGAGTAATCGCGTGACATACATAGGGTGTCCACATTCACAAACGATCCTCAGTGGTTTAGCGATCAAGTGAAAATCATCATCATCATCATCATCATCATCATCATCATCATCATCATCATCATCATCACCATCATCATCATCATCATAGGTCCTTTTTGCGCCCAGTGTCGCATAGGGCGCGAACAAAAGATCTCCATTCTGGTCTGCTTTTTGCTAACTTTATCTCAGCCCAATTCCTCCACCCAAATTCACTTCTCTCGTTGTCTGCTATTCTGCGACACGTGTCCTTCGGTTAAAATTGAAATAGCTATGGATGAGAGTTGTTTTAGGCATGCAACACGATATGGTACCACGAGGTACCTTAACTTCCTGGCTTAAGCCTCAAGAAGGCTTGAAAATAATCCGGGCTTCCAAGTTGTAAACTTGCTGCAGGGGTCGTGCAGCGCTCATACCAACTGACCTATCAAGTTAACTAGAAGCGAGTCAGTTCGTATTATATCAGTAGATGGCTAGATGGCAGTTGCAGAGAAGATATGAAAAATGTAGGCTAACACCGGTTTCGCAGAGCGTCAACTTCAGGGAACTTAAGAACCACGACGAAAGCCGCGACGACGACGACCATCGACCGCGAAAGGACTGGAGCGATGACGTGAGTTTCGGCGGGAAAAGAAACTTAAGTCGGCTTGCACGACGACGAAGACGGTCGCTTGATGTGAATGCAAACTGGTTGTTTACATGGCGTCGTTTGAAACCATTTTTTGCCCCTCCTCGTTCAGTTGGGACTTCTTATTTTAAACTGGTAGGGTTCAATGTCTAAAACTTCCCGCAACATCAATAAACCGTGGTCGTACTTGCAACAAAGTTTGGATTCCTGAAAATTAAATTGGTATAAAGATTGAGACTTGATGAATTTGTTCTGTCGAGATTTGTTAGTTTCGAAAAATTCTAGAACATCGCAAAAATCGTTTGTTCTGTCTATCTAAAAGAAGTACAGTTGAGCTTATCATTCGAATTTTCGCTTTTAAATAAAAACTGAAAGTAAAATCGAACCACACTAGACAAAACGGATTTTAAAGGACTAAACGTGATGATTGAGGTGAAATTATACCTTAAACTTGGCGAACAAATTTTTTCCTTTGCTTCAGTTGGACGACGACGTGAAACTACTCTCTTGGCCGTCGCCGACAGCAGCACGACGACGGGCTTCATGGGCTGCGCTTGCGCACTGGCATTTACCTAACTTCCCGTCGTCGTCGTCCAAGTCGTCGTCGTGGTTCTTAAGTTCGCTTTTAATTCGGAGTCAACGTTGACTATTGGAGCCTCTACATGTCGAAAGTTTTATTGATATGAACAAAAAGGACTTAACTTTGTCTTTATAAAATTTATTTTTAGGTTGTTTACTTCACTGCCACAGCTCCCTATATTTTTTTGACGGTCCTCTTGATTCGCGGTGTCACTTTACCGGGAGCTGCCGAAGGAATCAAGTTTTATCTCACTCCTGACTGGTCAAAACTTGCCAAAGGAAAGGTACGTGACGTTTGACAATTATGTCTGGAACTGTAAAGGAAATGACATAAAATATGGGCAGAAATAACTCAGCGAAATTGTATTGTTCGCTTTGGCGTCATTTTGTTGAGCTATGGTTTTCCCTGCTCTTAATTCGTTATTTTTTATTGCTTCATATACTTTCAAATTCTTTTTCGTCAGATGTGTGTATACGGTTTGTTGTTAGTCTGTTTTTGACGAGTTGTTGATAAAACCTCGAGTAAGAAAACTCACAATTAAGGTAATTTTACGAGGTCCAGCTAAGCGAAAGTTGAAGATGTCAAAGGTTTGGTCCTGAGTAAGTTGCAAATATCGCCCAGAATAGCAAACAGACTTTCTGGTTGGCCGATGTCCAATTGTAAGACGCGTCCTGATTAGGATAGTGATTAGGATAACATAAAAAAGGGTCTAATTGGTCAAAGCAGTATTTGAATTTCGTTGATTTTCCAGCTCTTTTAGAATGCGCGTAAAGAGAGACCCTTATTTCATAGAAAAAAAAGAAAAAAGATTTCTGCCGTGCCAACGCTGCAAGCGAAAGGAAAGCAGTTCGGGAGAAGGATTTGCAGAAGGGGCAGAGGTCTGGAAAGCTTTAGTGATCTTAGTGAAACCATCTGTTATCCCAAAGTGACAATGTTATGTCTTTTCAGGTCTGGCTGGACGCTGCTACACAGGTACGTGTTTTTCTCCTATTCTATTGGAATGGGAGGCTTGATGGCACTGGGGAGCTTTAACAAATACCACAACAACTTTTACAAGTAAACTCATAACACACTTGATGCGCGGCCCATTCGCTAATTCACTCAATCAGGTTTACTACGTGGCACATAAGTATCTACCAAAAACACGAAAAAAAAAGTGCCATTTGTACCATTAATTTTGATATAGTCAGTGAAACTATTGTTGAAGTATATCTGACAAAAGCCAGCCCTGGAATATACTGATATACGAACTAGCATCAGGTAGCAGATCCAATATCAAAGAAGACAGCCGAATTTGCTCAAAGTTTCATTCGTTACGGGATGGACTTTTATGAGAAAAGAAAAACAAATTGACATGAGACTCCTTTAAGACCACTCCCTATTAATCGAAGGAAATAAACCTTACCCTTTGGCACGCCTGACGTTAAGACGTTAATCAGTGTTTAGAGTCGGGTGTAAAACGTTTACGCAACTGGCGTCAGAAGTTCTAATGATATCGAAATGTTATTGACAAGTTAGTACAAGAAGTCATGGCCGTTGTGGAGAGGAGGGCCACAGTGATGGACGGCAGTGATGATGATGACGATGACATGACAATGACATGACGACGACAATGACGATGACGATGATGAAGATGGTGGTGACGGTAATGGTGGAGGTGATGATGGTTGCAGTGATGGTGATGACAAAAAATGATAATGATGATCTTTATGATGATCTTTATGATGATCTTTATGATGTTCATGACAATGGCCTAAACTTGTGTTTAAGTTTGATTTATTTTCCGTCAGCAGAGGGGCGATTGCAAATGATCCTAATCATCTGCTAACATCCAAATTCCCAACAATAGAACGTTACTTTGCACAGCGGCCATGTTTTCTTGTTCCGAACATTCACTCAAATGCTACTTGCTGAAACCTACTCGTAATAGCGACGAATTCGCTACAAAAGGCTCAGTAAATTTTGTCATAAAGTGCACTTAACCATCAGCTGAAGATTTGACCATTTTCCACATTTTTATCTCTGTAGGGATTGCATATGGTACACATTTTTCAACAGCGGAACAAGTATCTATGCGGGATTTCTGATTTTCTCTGTCTTAGGCTTCATGGCCAAAAATCAAGGAGTAGAAGTAAAAGACGTTGTTCAACAAGGTAATTCTACTTACCAAATGGCTTCACAAAGTTTAGGGTGAATTAGGCAAATGTTTACCCTGAGTTTAACGTCCAACAAACGCTGAAGACGGCTTGGGTTGTGATACACACACATGGAAACGCAACATCGGCAATCCCCTCGACGTGTACTGTACTAAACCCCAGTCAATTACAGTAATTTATGGAATGCAGTTTAGGTGTCTGAAATGCGGATTTCAGCTAACTTTAGGCCTAGTACGTTCAGACGCCTAGATTACCTCTCATTTGCCGTACCAAGTAGTAGGTAGTTATTTGGCAGTGGTACGATGTCAAAATCAGCCTGATATTTTCGAGAGATTTCACTTAGGCAAGGCAAAATCTCTCAGGGTACGGCAAAGCTCGCCGCCTACAGAGACTGAATACGACCTCCAGGCGAAAATATATTTGGTACGGCGTCTGAACTGGGCCTTACCCTTCTTGAAAGATCTTCCAGAAAAACACCCACACTCACAGACACCAAACTAAGACACCGAGAACCTTACTCCTATCGAAAGGTAAAATGGGTTCTTTAACTCTCCTTTAAGTCCTGTAAGATAAGCTCAACAGCCTAACTGCCGAAAGACGTGACCATATGAGCTGAGACCGCGCGCCATTGGTGGTACGGCAGGAATTCAATCCCACGCCAAAACCTCCCGCTCTACAATCTGTTACGCAGGGAATGCCGGAAAAAGAGACTTATGTAGGATAAGTTAACCATATCTGTCTTGGAGATTCTTTCTACAGACTTACCATCGGTGTCATTATCTGACAGTTGATAGCACCTATACCCAGTTTCTGAATATATTTCTAGTTTAAGGTGCTACGCAGTATACCCTTTATTATCAAGATATTTTATCACTCACACGTCATCCTAATATCAGGTGTGTAAATGCTATTTCTCTTTAGGTCCAGGTCAGTAGTAAAGGGGGCTCAGATGGGTCCCATACTGGCTTCTGATTGGTC
>OZ024893.1:53096103-53167919 GCA_964017195.1 Siderastrea radians | reverse complement strand
CAGAAGCCAGTATGGGACCCATCTGAGCCCCCTTTACTACTCAGGTCTCGCTTTCATAGCTTATCCTGAAGCAGTAGCTCAGATGCCTATCGCTCCAATGTGGTCTTTTTTTTTCTTCTTCATGCTTCTCCTACTTGGAATGGACAGTGAGGTAAATGATAAGAATCGATATAGGAATCGACTGCTTCGGCAGGTTTAGTTTTTCAGCTTTGATTCTTACACTACTCTGGCTCAAGCCTGATGGATGAAATTACGAGCAAGCTTTCCTAACCTGTTGAGGAATCACAGCCTAGTACCCAGGCGTTCTCCTCCCGCTCACTCAACTCGACTTGGTGCGAAATGTCTTGACGTCACCGAATGACGTCACGAAATTTCGCGCCAAGTCGTGTGAGCGAGAAGAGAACGTCTGGGTACTAGGCTGGAGGAGTCAGTGACAGCAATCAAATGATCAGAGACTGACTGATTAATCGAGAAATCTTGCGTTGCTCTTGATCAGTAAAATTTAAGCAATGTATTCCTCTTATGTGATTCCATTTCCTTGAAAGGTACAACAGACTACAATTTCTGGTGTAACAAATGATCATTAATATGTAATCGTATCCGTTTATGTCTTTTTAAAGTTTGTAGGCATAGAGGCCGTTGTGACGGCCTCTGCTGATTTATTTCCACACTACCTAAGACGTGGATACCGCAAGGAGCTGTTCACGGCCTTTATGTGTGCTGTCTGGTACCTGGTTGGACTATCCATGGTCACTAAGGTAAATGCTATTTTTTGCTGTGTATCATACATCGAATTCCCGCCATAAATGAATTCTAAAAAAAATAAAATCTGGATAATTGCAGTGGAAACATCCCGAAAATTTTGTTGCATCTTTCTTCAGGGATGATTGATTTCTAGCTTCGCGTTAAAATGCTGCACAAGACATGAACGAAATCAATGCTGGTATCGATTTTTGTTGCAGGGAGGAATGTACGTCTTTCAGTTGTTCGACAGCTTCTCTGGCAGTGGAACAGTTCTTCTACTGGTGGTTGTCGGCGAAAGCGTGGCTATTGGATGGCTTTATGGTGAGAACAAACTGTGAAAAAATGGCCTCTTCCTGAAGTGCGTACACATAAATGTACATCTTAAAGTAATACCTCAGGGGTCCTTTTAGATGCTGTAAAGGCACTATAACGTAACCCAGATTTCTCTGAGTTTGACCACGTAAATACTCTCATGCGTTGAAAATACTAAGTACTGAGTACTTTAAAAATTTCCAACAACTTCCAGAACTTGGAATGGTTAGGTATTTCATCCGTTTTATCGATTACCAAAGACATTTGCGTCATTTGCTTATGGCGCTGAAATTTTGCATAAAGCTAGACCATTAGTTTCATGTTTCCATCAATGCGAGCATGACTTTTGTTTGTTCAAACTGATCCTAAAAATAACCGAGCCAATATATGTTGCCACTTTTAGACCATTTCTATACTCCACTCCACTCCAGTCCACTTTACTCCACTCCACTTTACTTCCCTCCAGTCCACTCCACTTTACTCCACTCCACTTTGCTCCACTCCACTCCACTCGACTCCATTCCACTCCACTCCACTCCACTTTACTCCACTCCACTCCACTCCACTCCAATCCACTCCATTCCACTCCACTCCACTCCACTCCACTCCACTTCAATCCAAATTCACTCCACTCCACTCCACTCCACGCCACTTCACTCCACTCCACTCCACTTTCCTCCACTCCACTCCACTCCACTCCACTCCACTCCAAATTCACTCCACTCCACTCCACTCCAAATTCACTCCACTCCACTACACTCCACTCCACTCCACTCCACGCCACGCCACTTCACTCCACTCCACTCCACTCCACTCCAAATTCACTCCACTCCACTCCACTCCACGCCACTTCACTCCACTCCACTCCACTCCATCCCACTTTACTCCACTCCACCCCATTTTACTCCACTCCACTTCACTTTGCTCTACTCCAGTACACTCCACTCCACTCCACTCCAATCTACTCCACTCCTCTCCACTCCACTCCACTCCACTGCTTTCCAGTTTACTCCACGTTACTCCACTCCGCTCCACTCCACTCCACCCCACTCCACTCCACTCCATTCCAAATTCACTCCACTCCACTCAACTCCAAATTCACTCCACTCCACTCTACTCCACGCTACTCCACTCCACTCCAAATTCACTCCACTCCACTCCACTCCAAATTCACTCCACTCCATAACACTCCACTCCACTCCACTCCAAATTCACTCCACTCCACTCTACTTCACTCCACTCCAAATTTACTCCACTCCACTCTACTCCACGCCACTCCACTCCACTCCACTCCACTCCAAATTCACTCCACCCCACTTCACTCTACTCCACCCCACTCCACTCCTCCCCACTTCACCCCACTCCTCTCCACTCCACTCCACTCAAAATTCACCCCACTCCACTCCACTCCACCCTGGTGTGGCCATTTATCCCCAAAGCGAGGCATAAGACGTTTTTTCCTGGGCCATCCTAACTTGATCAAAAATAAAACACAAACAGCGGTAATAAACATTATAAACTTACGCATTTTTATATAAACTTGACGTTTCGTATGCTAGTCAACATACATTTTCAAAAGTGACCGTTACAATTTTGATAAACCTTTTATACATCCATCTACCGGAAGAAGACATTCACTGGCCGTTACACCAAATGGGATTCGTTTACTCCACGCAAGTACAAAATAAATCTCATACGCACTCTCACTTATCGTTGCTACCGAATTTGCTCCTCTGCTTCCTTGCTGCAATCTGCTCTTGGCGATCTTCGAAAGCTTCTGCTTCAAAATGGTTACCCCCAAGGGATAATCACCTACAATGTTAACGATGTTCTAAACAGGAACAGAAACAAGCCGAGGAGCCCTGTCTCCACGGTTCCTAAGAAAGATATCATTATTCTGTTACCTTACTTAGGTCTCAGTGCAGAGCAACCGAATCTCTCAAAGCCTGAAATCATGTGTATACAATTTCTACTCTTTTGTCAACCTCAAGATAATTTTTCAAAATAATTGCCGCGTCAAATCTTTCTTTCCATACAAGGACCGCTTGAATCGTTCTCATAAATCTAAAGTAATTTACAAAGCCAGTTGCTGGGACTGCAATGATTTCTACATCGGTAAAACAAAACGACGACTTCATGATAGAAAAACTGAACATTCAAGGCCCTCTTTAAAAATGACCACACGTTTGCCATTGCAGACCATGTCAAAACCACCGGACACAACATCAAGTGGGATCATTTTGACATTTTAGCATCAGGCAAAACTGATTACCACTGCAAAATCAAAGAAACATTGTTAATCCAAGAACTGAAGCCAGCCTTTAATGTCAACGTCAGAAGTGAGAAGCTGATACTTTATTAATTAGCTGTAGCTTTTTATAGATTCACTGTTAAGATTGTTTTCTTAATCTTGGTTCCAGACCCCTTATCACTATTGTATAAAAGGTTTGTCAAAATTGTAACGGTCACTTTTGAAAATGTATGTTGACTAGCATACGAGGCATAAGGTTAGGAAACACGTCCCTACAACATACATTTTGCACGTTAGGGATACAATTTGTAACGTTAACTTTCCTCAGGGAAAATACTATAATGTCTTCTCTTGCCATTGACAGGTTGGCGTCGTTTCTATGACAACATTGAAAGTATGGTGGGATTACGTATCAATCCCTGGAGTGGCTGGTGCTGGTGCTTTTCTTCACCGATATTTTGTTTGGTAAGTTATAATATCGTTGTTGTCATCTCTTAGGCAGAAGAGCGCCTAGATTTGCTCCAAGTGGCTTGTTCTGATTATTGAGGGCGCGCGCGTGGTCCACGAACATGGATCAAAATGGCGGCTGGTTTTGCAGCTCGTATCCTATACTTCACTGATTTGCATCGCGCGCGACACACGCAATATTCTGCGCGCTTAGAGAAAATTATCGCTCGCTATACACGAACGTAGATGTCATCACTTTTCTTACTCTTATCTCCGCACGATAATCATTGCTTTCGTCCAATATAATACAAGCGACGTGGAGTAAGTCTAAAGAGTGCCAAATCGTACACTGCATATTTGACATTCTCTATTCATTTCAGAACGATTCTAACAAAACACTTAATCTGAATATCAATTTACCTTCAATTTGCTAGTTTATCTTTTCTTCTACATTGCGACGTATTCCCCGCTCACATATGGTAAATATGAGTATCCAGACTGGGGAATGGCTATTGGCTGGCTGTTGACAGTGTCCTCATTGATGTTTATCCCTGGAGTGATGATATACAAACTGATCAACACTACTGGAACCATTAAAGAGGTAAATACTTCCTCAAGTCAAGATAACTCAAGTTTATTGTACACTTTTTAGACTTACGAAATAAGGAGGTGTTACGAGTAGTAATAATCTGAAAGAAATATATACCAAATATTTGTTGTTTTGGTAGCCTCCTGAATAGCAGAAAAAGCCAGGTGCGCTATATACCCCAGTTATGAAACTGCTTAAAGAAAGAAGTAATGGTACTATTTTAAACACAGAGGAAGTATTTTGGATAGGTCTGACGCTAGTGTGGGCGAATCCTCTTCTCCTTCAAAGGTTAACAACAACAAGATAAAACTTTTAATTGTAGCACTCGGCCCAAGCATACGCAATTACCACTTAGCAGTTTCGTTGGTTTTAACGTCACAATGTTTGACTATGTGAATGAGATTATACCGTAAGACAATTAAAAAATTCGAATTCGTCTAAAATTCAGTAGTGGACCCCGAGAAGATAGCTTTAAATATTAAAAAAAGAATTTCGTTTTGTTTTTCAGCGTTTCAGCAAGTTGATTCAGCCTAACTTGGTGGGTAAAAAACAGATGACGAGCACACTAAGCTCATCGACGCAGAAAGAAACGATGAATATCATGGCAAAGCCAATTCTCTGCCTTAATCTTAACTTTTTAGAAACCACTGTGTTTTCATGTTAGGTCTGAGGACTCTTCCAAAGAATAAATCAATGATATATATCATCTAATTAATGAAAATACCTTTAACGATCATTTTTTGTCAATACATTTAGTGCAGAGAAGGGACATTAATCAATCCAGAACAAATGTTTAAAAATATGCACTAAGAATCAAGGGATTTGATACTTGAAATAATAGACTCGAAAATCAAAACTAATCCATCATTTTTTTTAGTAGACGAAGAACGAAAAATCAGTAATTTTACGTTTCCTTGTTGACATTTTCTTTTGTAGCACCTGTAATTTAGTGATAAATCCGTTTATACACACATTTTTTGAGCTAGTGTGCTTATATAGAGCAACAAAAACGTGTGTATTGCCGGAAGCAGTGCACCGACTTCAAGTATTTTATATTTTCTAAAGAGAAATATACTCACCGATAGCAAATAGGAAAACTTCATACAATCTAGTTATTTCTGAGGACCCACCCAGAACTGCCATGCAAGCAGAGGCTTCATGGTCGCCCTATGTTTCGGGGGACGAATAAGTAACCTCCGAGCAAAACCATTCGATTTCCTTTCGTGCATGCAATATCCGTCACTCGTATCGTCACTTTCTGTCTTGCATATTTTGCGCACGCGCTTATGCGGCAGCTTCACCAAAACTTGCAATCTCGTTCCCAGAGCCCGCGTGCATTTACGGTCAGCAGGGTCGAAATGCCACGGACTCTGGGATAATCAAAAACCGGATGCCACTTTTACGGCTTCCGGTTTTTTAAAGCGCATGTGCGGGAAAATTTGAACTGAGCATGCGTTATGGGTCGTGTAAAGACAAAAAGGGAGCGAAATATTAGGACGTCCCCTTGTTTTTGACGCCTTTGACATTCACGCGAGACTCGCGTGAAGATGAAAATAATCCACGCTCGCAGACTCGCGAAGATGGCCGCATCGGTTTCTATAAATTTGTTCACTTCAGGTTAGAAAATTCAATTCAGAAAAGAGACCGGACCTCTAATGAAAAGAACGCCAATATGAGGTCCTGAAGACTGTTGTTGTTGTTGAGGGTAAAGATACCATTTGTGTACAGCCAGCTGAATATAGAAGATCTCTCAGTGACTGGCTACCTCCATGCGTTTGTGACTGAATGTGTGTGTGTGTTTTTAGCAAAAGTGGTGAAGAGAAAATTAACTCTTTTATTGTAGTCGTGTCCTCATTAAACTTTTTGATAGACGAACAAATATCAAACATGAAAGTTCTCAAGGGTACTGAAAACGTAGCCGTTGTCGAAGAGTTTGAAGTGCCGCCCCAAATTTTATTTCACATCTTTATACGGCCCTTTACAAATCAATTAACGAATTTTCAGCGACATTATGAAAGAAAAAAAAACGATAGTCATGGACGAGGTTCATTTAGCAGTCAAATAGTGTGTAGAACCTTTTTGTGTATTGTAAGCTTACTAATTTGAAAAGTCTAACTGAGCAAGAAATCAACCTTTCAAAACATGACCTTGTTTTTAGCGCGCCGGGTAAGCTTAAGCTTATATACGCGTAAAAATTAGCTTTTTTTTACGGAGACCGACTGCTTATTTATTAAGAAAGACACAAAGCAAATCAACTGTACTGTTGCTATGAAACGGTCTTGGACAAAGTAGAGAGGTCATTTATTTATGAAACGTACCCGAGCTGGCGTTGTGTTGTGTTCTCCTTTCAACTGTGCTGGTGTTGTGTTTTCTCCACCACTACGTCGGTAAATATTTTACAAGGGTATAGGTTTTGTACGGAAAGCTCGTTTGCCGAAATACTAAAACATTACATAGAATAAACACGACAAAATGACTTAGGTACAATTTGTTAACGAGTATCACACGTCTGTAAATAATTCAACTCAGTGAATCAAGGCAAACTGAACAGCCACTTTTAGTACAGCTCAGAAACATTGAAAATCTGTCACAATCAAGGATGGACGATTTCTTGCAAAGACAATGAAAGTTGATAGTGAAAACAATTTAATACTAAAGAAAGACCTTTTACCTACACTCGAAGAGGTTTACTAGTCCTGCCTGCTGCAAACTTTCAAAGCTTACTAAAACGACAGATACGATGTCTTGCAAAAATAAACAGGATCGCTGTTCCAGTTGTTTTGTCATTCTTTCCGGCCGCTGCTCCAGTTTCTGCACCACGTAATTCAAGAAGCCAATCCACCATTCACTTTTCAGCTACAGTGAGATTATCTGCTCCAGTTCAACAAAATAAGCTTAAATCCTGTCTTCTGTTCCATCAAACTCGCACATGGCTCGCCGAGTGAACGGATTTTTAACACAAAGCCGCTTATGTTAACTTCGGCGACGACTGCACTGGAAATTTCCAGGTTCTTGCTTTTAAATCCGTGAAACTCCCAGAAAGTTGCTACAACTGCCAGGAGCATCTGATAATGTTCTTTTCGTATTTGTAGAAAAGCTCCTGGCGGCAACACTTGAAAATGACTGCCTTTAGATCCAAACGCACTATTTGAAATCAAAATAATAGAACGTGTTCAGGTCCGCCAAAAAAACGCATTGACCTTATTCAGATTTAGACTTTCGAGGCTATTACTGCATATCTCTGTGAGGCCGACGTTGATATTTTATGATACAGCCCCAGGTTGTGTCAAAATTATGAAAATTATCAAACTTAAATTATCAAAATTATGAAAGGTTTGGTGTAACGGTTCTTTTGTGTCAATCTAAGATATTGATAAAATTTACAAATGAATTGAGACAGGTACAATTAGTATGAGTGATTACCTAGTAATGAACTCGGTTAAGAGCGGAATCACAAAGTTATACTTATATTTGTTGACAAGTTAACAAAAGTTAATAAAAGCTCTTTGTTTTTGTTTGTATGTGTGTGTGTGTGTTTTTTTTTTCAGTTTTAAGGCAGGAGTTCCTTGTAGGAATAACGCGTTAAGGGACGTGCACAATTTTGAACGTCCACCATTTAGAACAAGCACGATATAAAACGTGCGCTAATTAGGACCCGCACCATTTAGAACGTGCAACGTACATCACTTCGGACGCGCATCATTTCCAACGCTCACCATTTACAATGTAGAACGTGCACCATATGGAGCTTCCACCATGTGAAACGTTTGCCATATTTAGTTTGTTTATTGAAGTGTGTAACAAACCTTAGCAAAACGTGCAAACAAATTTAACTGTTCTGACTACGGCACCAGACAGTTGTAAACATGTGGTTGACGTTCACGGGGAGATCAATAAAAAGTTCAAGTACAGGGTGTTTTAGTATGAAGTAGCCGGAAAACAGACATTATCATACCAACTAATAACTTTGTCATAAGGTATTTAAGCGAGCATACTTCAGTTCAAGAGCGTAAGGTAGCACCTGAAAGAAGAGGACTTGAATAAAACGTGAAGAAACAGCTCAGGGAAACAGGTAAAATTAAAACTATTTATGTTTGGTAACCTTCATTAAAGCATAGCGACAACAATTTGCCAACCGTTTGTGTTAATTAAATGTTTTCTCTGCTTGTCATTTAAAATAATCCATACCTACTTAATACATAATCCATACATACTTTGTGTGATTGGTTACACAACTGCTTCTAAAATAATATGGTGAAAAAGTGCATATGGCACCGTATTACTCTACAATACTCTGGGGCATCTCTTACATATCAGCTCCAATTTCGTACTTGAACGTGTGAAATTGCAAGACAAAATATTCATCTATGCTTCGTGGGCCCATTGTATTTTTGCCCTGTCTCCTACATTTTGAGGCGTGGAAGGTTTTCCCTGTGGATAAAAGGGCGCACTTTCGTTGACCAATCATAGGCGCAACATTACAGACCCTCTAATTTCTACTCGTCTGTAAGTAAATGGCCCGTGAACAAGGGGCATTGTATGAGATGTTCTACTGTTATTAATAGTTTTATGGGTACAGAAACGTTTATAAGCTTTTAACCTACAAAAAAGTTCTTAACCTTCATTTTTCGTGCTGAAAATAGCTAGTTTCTCTGCATTTGCAAAAGAAAAGCGAACATAGATCCTGATTGCAGGATAATAAGTTGAAATCAATATTGATTCTCTTCTGGAAGTTCGGCTGCGTCATGAACGATTTCGCCCACTGGGTTTTCTCTACACTTCATAAACAAGGTACATTAGTGTTACCATATTCTCTATAAACTTAAGCCTCAAGGACAAAATCACACAACGTAGTTGCTTCCACTGACGTACAATCATACATCGACCACTTTAAATTAAACATCCTTCATTGCCGCACTCAAGACACGAAAACATTGCAAATGTTCGTCGTTGCCTGCTTTGCGAGTAGGCCAAACAGTAACTGAATCAGTGATCGGTTCCGGCAATTCTACTTTTCAAGAAAGGTTGAACAGGAAAATACGAACTGCCATGAAAAAATAGCTTCTTGATTTGTGTTTTACAGGCAAAACGAAAAGTATCATACCTTTTCAATAAATTTCTTTCGCCATAATGAAGTAGGTCCAGCCGACAAAGGGCGCAAAATGTCATAGGGACTGTTGACAGCTGCCAATCAAGGGGGCCGAAGAGAGAAAGCGGGGGAAAAAAACGATTTTTTTGGATTTTGAAGAAAAAGGCGAAAAGCTGAAAAATCTCGAGACATTTCTCGTTTTGACTTTTTCGCCATTAGTTAATTAATCAACTTCCCCTTGTTTTTCTTAAAATAAGGACAACAACAACTTTGTGGGGCTGAAAATAGGGAAGTGGGTGACAAAGTGCTCACTTAATATTTTAGCCCATGAACCCCTGGAGTGTCAAGAAAACAAAACCTACAGCCCAAGGGAATGTACACAATGGATGAAGAGAAGGGAGTTGACCTTCTCTCAGGGCCACTGTAGGATGTAGCTGGTGTAAGCAATGTCCGAGACAAATCCCCCAAATCCCCCGCCATTTATAAGCAAAAATTGTTACTTATTTCAGGTTTTAGAGATAGCGAGTGAAATCGACCATCAAGGTATGATATTTTTTGTTTTGCGTTAAAACACAAATCAAGAAGCTGATTTTTGTGGCATTTTGTATTTTCTCAATCCAGGTTTTCTTAAAAAATAGAATTGCCGGAACCGATCACTGATTTAACTGCTACTTTATATTGTAAATTCAGCAGCTTTGAATTCATTTTGTTCTTCCTTTCATTTATATAGGACTTCTTTGAAACACTGCTCTCTGCACTGATGGGTTATCCTGTTTGAACATTTTTGTTGATTTCTGGCACGATCAAAAGAATTGCATAAATTGCATTCCAGCTGGAAGTGCAACCTTTATCTCCTGCTAGCGTTTCAGGACATTGATTTCTTTATGTATTCTTTATTTATTTATTTATTTATTTATTTATTTATTTTCATTTTTTTTCAGAAAATATCCTCATCATCAAGAACATGCCAAGGCAAAGCATTTTTATTCTCATTTTTGTTTTCCTTTTGACATACCCCAACGGTGGCATGCAGCAAAATGTTCTCAAGGAAAAAGACCTACGCGACTCCTGTTTTGCGTTCGCTGATGTAAGTAACATTGTTTTTTTCCCTAAGAGAACGAGGGCACTCACTTTGCAAATAATAACTTTGTGTACCCCCTCCCCCCACCAATTTTCCACAACAAACTGATGTATTTTGAAATGTGGATCGACAACACCATCAACGTATAGCCCGTCATCCTACTCGCGCGAAGATCTTGGACACTGGGTTGATAAATTGAAAAACTCGGTCCAGTTTTAATCTGTCGCGGACGTCAGTTTCACTTGAAATATTGGCTAAATAAGGAGCAGTGATCAAGTAGGGAAGGTTGCCGAAGTTTAAAATGAAGGCCTAACAGGGTGACAGTCATGTGATGGGAAAGTTTCATTTAGATAACGAAGGTCTTGAAAAGAGTGATTCAGAGGATGTTCGGAGCGAGTAAAATTGATTCTACTGCAGCGCGCTTAAGGTGGCTCCATATAGTTTTTCAGCGCGCGAGGAATGGGAACTAAATTGGCACAAGCGCGCGCGCGAGGAGCGCGACAGTCCAAGTCAGATGACATGTGCCAATCAACCTCCCAGGCAAACTTTTCCAAAGTCTGATTGAGGCATCTTTATGGCTTACCTTTTCAAAACCTATCGAGCACATAGCTGAGTGAAATTATGAAAAGCCTTTAGTTTAATCGCTTTTGTGGCTGACAGTTGCAGTCCTACGATTGTTCTACGATTATAGGACTGAATTGATTGCGATCTTTAAGTTCAAGCAACACAGAGAGGACTGAATACGTTGCACGAATTATTACGCGCTTCAAGAATTATGCGTGAAGAACTCTCCGTTCTCAACTTCAAATATCAGTGCTGTCCAGGTCAGCTGTCGAGAATCTCTGGGATGAGAAGCTTAAGTTTGTTTGGATCGAGCCTAAGTGTAAGTAATTTTTTGAAAAAGTGCTTTAGTTTTTGCCTTTCTAACAAGCCGTGTTTTTTTTGTCGGGTAAGTTGTCTCTACGGCCGTTCTCATACGGTTTCAGCAAAATACAGCTGACTTGTGAATTTTATTTTGCGATGAATAGATTACACACTTGTAACGAGATAACAGTTGTCATTGAATTTTGATAGAAGTTGAAACTCAAAAAGGGCACTTATATTTCAGTGTCTATTTATCAGTCACCAGTAGCTTTTGATCTAAGTTTCACTTGTGTTGACAAGGTGCGACTTCAAAAACTTCGGTGGTCTACAATAAAACCGAAAATTGAAAAAAGTTCAATTGTATCTCAGCTCAAATACAATTTTTATTTTTACGAAAAATTATGCCTAGAATGACAGCATTCATGGGCATTCAGTGAACGAATAAAGGATGAGTAACGAGTTGACGGCCGGTTCCAAAACAGTCGGCGTTTCGCAGGCGTTCTGTTGACTTGTTGACCCTTGCAGAAAAATAATGTGGTCTTTTTCAAAACATATAATTTCTTGTCGACATTTTTGTCCCCTTTTATCCAACGTCTGCCTTTAAATATAAATTGAAAGCGTATTTATATACTATTTGCTATTCCATGCAGTTACCAAACACGCAAGTACCCGCTAAGAAACAACGCGGGTCTCGGCAGACAAAATATTGAGCTTACAACATAAAATAAACCAGCTTCCCTGCTTTTCTCGGGTAGCATACCAAAAGATGTTCTAAGAGCAAACATGACCGCTTTAGATTTTTTCTTGAAGAACGGTTGTAATCAGTTAATGGTAAAAATGAAACTGAAAGTGGTTTAATGATTCCGCGTTCTGGAAACTTTAAACGAAATTTTTTGCTGCTGGCAATAAAGTGGCGGCTTCGTTCGAGTTTTATATCGCGAATCGGTATAAATTTTCTTCTTTTTTGTTTGTTTGTTCGTTTCTTTCTTTATTTTTGCGAATTTTTTGGTCACGTGGATCCTTTACAGTAAAGGAAAGCAGTTGTCCAGAAAAATGTTGTTCTTTTGAAAGAAAAGCTCTAGAAAAGCTTTTCTACCGCTTACCTGCGTGCTGTCCACGATCGTCCACGCAAAAGGAATCATGAGCATGCGCAACCCCGTAACTTGGAGAATTCTTATTTTGGTAACGTGAAGAAAAAAGGTGGGTTTTGAGGCATTTTCAAACGCTAATTGCGCGTGTTCCACTCGGTGAAATTTTTTTAAAATTGGAACATTTGTAGGATTTTTGTGTTTTTCAGTCATATTAAAGTAAGAGTAATTTTTGTACATGCACTTCTGCATTAATCGTTGAAAACGGAAATTTACTATTCTGGCAAAACTTATGTACAAAATTTCTCACAGCTTTGCCAGCTAAGACTTCTCAAACGACAACATCTTTACAACAAAAATAGCGAAAATTCACCGTGTAAAAACCAAGAAATGACCTAAGGAAACTGGGTAAGCTTAAAAAATGAGCCAAACAACTATATCAGTGGTTGTCATGGAAACGGGCCAGGCCCAGAAATTGTGACTTTTTTGAAAAGTATAAAGGCTAGGCTAGTCGCTTTTGTAGCTTTTCCCTAGTGAAATGTAAATCAATGTCCTGAAAATTATCAAAAAGTTATGTATATTTGTCTGTTGAAACTGATGAGAAACTGTATGGAGCCACCTTAAGTCTCAAGCTGTTTCAAAAACAATTAAATAAATATTGTTTTATCTCTTCGTGTACGTTGTCATAAAGCCAGTTTAGGGCGTCGATTAAACGGATTCAACATATTCCAACATTGTTGATTAAAACTTTTATGTGCGACTGTTTGATGGCAAACAAAAGTCGCTCATCAACATTCAACATCATTTAACATCCTTCAGAATCATTTAGTACCATCCACTGAAAAGAGTGCCGAAACGCCTCTAACTTGCCGAATTATAATAATTAATAATATTTAACACTTATACTGCGCATATTCTATGAATATAATCATTACAGTCTTGCATTAAAGAATGAATGTACGATTAAAAGAAATAATAAACAGAAATTATAAAAATAATGGTAAAAACAAGCAAAAATATGATAAATTAATTATACGTCTTAGTAAATAAATAAGTCTTAAGTAATCTCTTAAAATTGTCGATGGTACCTGTTGTCTAACTTATAAAGGCAAACTATTCCATAATATTGGTGTTGCAATCTCGAACGCGCCGTCACCCATTGTTTTCTTTGTTTTCAGTGTGCTTCTCGCTAAGAGAATTCCGTTGCTATTATGATGTGGATCATAGTTTGACGACGGTAAAATTGCTATCAAATCAGAAAGATATTTAGGAGCTAGACCCTTAATAACTTTAAAAGTGATAAGAAGAATTTTAAATTCCATGCGCGCATGCACTGGCAATCAGCAGTTTTGCTTTGCTTCGACGAGCTCCAGTGTAGCTCCACGGTGTTGAATGGAAATTTTGAGCTCGTTTGACCGGGGCCTTGACTTGCATGTGACTGAGCTTATTCGTCTTGACAGGTTTTTGTAAGCCACGCGTTTCTGGTAAATGTTTAAGTGGCAATGTCTGTAAGAGCGGTCCAATGCATTTCGGGTCAAAAAAAGTTTTCCCTCAAACTTTGCCCAGGAAGCCATCTTGGGTCACAAGTAAATGAAACGAGTTTCGTTTTGGAAAATACGCTAAAATAATTTTTTGGAAAACCCACAACAGTAAGAGCGGCAAAAGGCGTAAATTAGTGCCTGGCCAGACACGAAAATTGCATAAGATAGTGACCTCACTGCTCAAAAACCACAACACGCAGCAAAAAAGTGTTATTATTTTTAAGTTAAGAGGTCCTTCAAGGGTGTAAAGCGTATGTTAAATTTAATTTGTGTTGAAGTGGAAGCTCGTGATAATTGATATATTAACACACATCTGAGCGCTTTCTGAAAACTCGCAAAAGTACCCTGTCTTCGTCGGCCTTTATTTCCCGAGTCCAGACCGAGTCGCTCTAAATTCCTACCGAAGTACGTTAATGAGATGTCAGGGAGCACAGAAATATAAAAATACCTTGCACTTTTTATCTTCCTTTACCACAGTGACTTCGAACTTTTGGTGATTTTGCGAATATGGCACATGCATTATGCAAATTAGGTTGTTGAGCAAATTCGGATCGTGTGAACTAAATAGCTTCTATATTTTAAGATTTCTCCATTTCAAGTCATAAATACAGAAAAGCATACACAAATAGAAGTTTCGAACTGTTCAAATGGATGAAATAAGTGAATTAAATTACTGAGTCCTGATCTTTGGATGCCAATCCGGAGATTGCGTGACTCGCATTATGCAAATTAGGTTGTCTGCTAGACTTGGTCCGTTCCGGTAACTGTTGCAAAAAACCTTTCTAACTGTTTGGACCCCACTTTTGTTTTAATTGAATATTAAAGAAATGTTAAGACTACATGCACTGTAGGTAGAAAACGTTGACGATGAATTCAGCAAGTTACAGTACTGACTTCTATTCATGTGTCATTTGGATAACTCTGTTTGCAATGAAATGGACAGCTTGTTACAGTTATTCTGTTCTGGTGGATAAAAATGAATCTCTGCTTTTTTGTAGTCGGGTCTTGATTTTTTATGTCTTCGTTTTGCTCTTTTGATCTTCCTTTTCCACAGCGCCTTAGAACTTTTGGTGCTTTTGTCCCAGGGGGAGGGACACTTGGCCAACTGAAGGTTAGAGAGCCTGACTGTATAGGAAAAAAAAAGCCTTAAAATACCTACTCTTTGTAGGACAGCACCCTCTATTTTAGGTCCCTGTTTAGAGCAAATGATTATTATACCAACTGCCTTGCTTTACACAATTTAAAGTGTTTCAAAGACCAGCAAACGTCCCCGATCTAGTATACCTAAATACTGTGTAAGCCATATTTAATGACGACAATCGGTTCTGACCATACCCTGTTTACGACAAGTTGATACCCTATTTAGGACAGACTCGGTTAAAATTTTGTACCCTGTTTAGGACAGAGAGGCCAAAAACCATGCCCTGTCCAGTGGCACGTCCCCGTATAGGCAATATAGGGGAGTAAACCCCGTCCCGGGCTTTTGTTCCGGGGCTTTTGTTAAGCGCTTTATTTTGTTTATGCAAACGCTTGAGACAAGCAAGGTTATTTGCGTGTCAAAGACCGCGGATTATACGCTGCCGATGTTTGGATGCTTTGAGGCAAAATGTGACGAAAATTATGCCAACTGGATTTTTTTGCCAAATAAGAGATGTGTAACTTTTTGGATCTCCCTTTCATCGATGCCGGTTTGATTTGAAACGGCTAAGGCCGTGGCTTCATGGGTTCCTATTTCAGGGATAGTCACCTGGTCACAGATGCTCGTTTTTTAAAATAGTGCTCTGGTTCCTTTTCTTCAGTTCAATCAAAACTGAATTGGATATCATTGTATCAGTTTTGATATAAAAAAGCTTCAACAACGAAAACAAAAAAGCCTAATTCTGCATCATTCTGCATCGCGTGTTTTGATTTCATGTCCAAATTCAATTAAGACCTAGCTCTTAAAGAACGGGAGGCCTCTTGGAACGTACCTTGTTGACTTCGAGTGGAAGCGCCTCACAGACGACGGTGAATCGCTTAACTTTCGAGCTACTTTCGCACTCTGGAGAAGGTGTCTTTTGATAAGCCATTTCCGAATTGTCTTAAGCCTCTCTATCAAAGCGAGGCTAGGTGCACACCTTTAATATTTAAAAATATGGTCTTATTCACACGTGAATGAAAACTAGTTTTCATATGAAAGGTTGTGCACTTAGCCTCACTTTGAAAGGGAGGCTAAAAGCAATTATGGCCAACCTAAATGTGTTCTACAAGATTTACAACGTGTCTTGAACTGTTCAGCACGACTCATTTATTCAACAAGTAAATTTGAACATGTCACACCTTTGTTTTGAAATCTTCACTGGCTTCCTGTTGAACATAGGATTATTTTCAAGATCGCTCTGGTTACATTCAAAGCTCTTCATGACGCTGCTTCCAGTTGCATCACGGAACTTCTAAGGCCTTACAAGCCTAGCATGCAGGACACTGAGATCATCTAGTCATAATCTCCTTGGTTTCCCAGATTTAATCTGAAAACGTATGACGGTCGTTCCTTTACAGTTGCCGCTCCGACCATATGGAACAGCCTTCCCTTAGAATTAAGAAAATGTGTATCTCTTTCGACTTTTAAGTCTAAACTTAAGACTTGACTGTTTAAAAAAGCTTTTGGCTAGGACTTCTGGTTTATTTATCGTTATGATCAATTTTAGTTCATTTTTATTTGTTTATTTGTTGTTTTTTAAGATTATTTGTAGATTAACGTGATGACAACTTTGTAAAGTCTCAAAAGACCTTCTTTCAATTCCGCATTTCAACTTGAAAACATATGGCGCAAGATCTTTCTCCGTGGCAGCTCCTACACTCTGGAATACTCTGCCTTCTGACATCAAGAACAGCTCCTCAGTGTCCCGTTTTAAACATAAACTTAAAACTTTCCTTTTTAAAAAAGCATTTTTATAACTTTTTAGCAACATTTTTTTATTAGTCTTAAGTTTTTAAGGATTTTTTTGTAACTTTTTAACTATTTTTATATTTATTTTTTTTAATAATGTTTTTAATATTTTTAACGTTACTTCTGTAAAGCGCTTTTGAACTTTTAGGGCGCTATATAAATATTTTATTATTATTATTATTAAAGCGCCATTGGACCATTGAGAAATGGCGCTATAGAAATTTATTATTATAATTATTATTATTATTGTTATTATTATTATTATTATTATTATTATTTATTATTATTATTATTATTATCATTATTAGTTAGGAAATGGCCTATTTCACTTCTTGCTCATATGTTCCTTTGAGCAGTTCACTTGAAGCATAGTCATTTCTTTTGAATTATTATACACGATCACGATCTCAGTTTAGCGATCATGTCGTGGGGCGGGGGAGGGGGGGAGGGGGAAAGCCTAGCTAACCCTCTTCACTGGCTTGCTGTTGACGTACCAAGGTGGAAAATTATCTGACAAGTATTTACTAATTTCAGTGTTGGACGTTACTATTTAACTGGGAAACAATAGTTCTAGTAATTTTTGGCCACCTCAGGTCTCAGCCTGAAAATATCATAAAAGCTATAATTATAACAGCCTGCCTGAGCCTTATTGTTGTTAATTTTCCTGTGATTCTGATATTGTATTTATTCTCTTATGTTTCTCATTATACATTAAATGCAATACTTGTAAATGCAATAAAACTGATTGAGAGAACAAAACGAACCAGAGCACTGTTTTATATTATAAGAGGCCATCTAACCAACCCTTGAAAAGGAACCCACCAAGACGTTGCTTTAGCCGTTTCAAATCAAACAAAAACTTTCAAGTTTCTTATAATCTGATTAAACGTTTGACAGAAAATTTAGTTTGCATAATTCTCGTCACATTTTGCCCCAAAGCATCCAAACATCGGCACTTTATAATTCGCGGTCTTTTTATTGAGTTTGCTCCACTGACCCGAACAACCTAGCTTGTATAAACAAAATAAAGCGCTTGACAAAAGGGCCCGGGACAAAAGCACCAAAAGTTCGAAGGCGTTGTGGAAAAGGAAGATCAAAGTGCAAATTGCAGGAATAAAAAACCAAAACCCGACTACAAAAAAGTAGAGATTCATCAATTGTTACAAGTTGTCCATTTCATTGCAAACAGAGTTATTCAAATGACACATGAATAGAAGTCAGTGCTTTAACTAGCTGAATTCGTCGTCAACGTTTTCTACCTACAGTGCATGCAGTATTAACATTTCTTTAATATTCAATTAAAACAAAAGTGGGATCCAAACAGTTAGAAAGGTTTTTTGCAACAGTTACCGGAACGGACCAAGTTTAGCGGACAACCTAATTTGCATAATGCGAGTCACGCAATTCTCCGGATTTAAGCATCCAAAGATCAGGACTCAGTAATTCGCTTATTTCATCCATTTGAACAGTTCGAAACTTCTATTTGTGTATGCTTTTCTGTATTTATGACTTGAAATGGAGAAATCTTAACATCTAGAAGCTATTTAGTTCACACGATCCGAATTTGCTCAACAACCTAATTTGCATAATGCGTGTGTCATATTCGCAAAAAACACCAAAAGTTCGAAGTCACTGTTTTAAAGGAAGATAAAAAGTGCAAGGTATTTTTATATTTCTGTGCTCCCTGACATCTCATTAACGTACTTCGGTAGGAATTTAGAGCGACTCGGTCTGGACTCGGGAAATAAAGGCCGACGAAGACAGGGTACTTTTGCGAGTTTTCAGAAAGCGCTCAGATGTGTGTCAATATATCAATTATCACGAGCTTCCACTTCAACACAAATTAAATTTATCATACGCTTTACACCCTTGAAGGACCTCTAAACGTAAGAATATTAACACTTTTTGGCTGCGTGTTGTGGTTTTTGAGCAGTGAGGTCGCTAACTTATGCCATTTTCGTGTCTGGCCAGGCGCTAATTTACGCCTTTTGCCGCTCTTACTGTTGCGGGCTCTAAAAAAACTATTTTAACGTATTTCCCAAAACGAAACTCGTTTCATTTACTTGTGACCCAAGATGGCTTCCTGGGCAAAGTTTGAGGGAAAACTTTTTTCTGACCCGAAATTCAGTGGACCACTCTTACAGACATTGCCACTTAAGTCTGTGTGCCTCGATGAGTGATTTGACGTAAGCAAGCAACTTCCCCGGGTCGGTTTCTGACGTAATGTTTACACACAGGTAACCCAAGCTCACTATGAGAGGAGCGCTTATATTAGCCTGTTCTTTTTTGCATATATTATGAGTCGTCAAAATATAAGAGTTTGTATGGAAAATGCAACTGAGGCGCTTTAAATGCCATAAATGCGAAATAATTCATAATGTAAATGGTTCACCTTGTTTCTGTGTTGTATTGATTGCTATTTAAAGGCCTTTTAGGGTGATTTGAAGCGTTTTGAGCGAGAATAAGCGTCCTTGATTATTTGCACCTAACACTTCGTAAGTGAAGCGAAAGGTAACACACTGAAAGCCGTCACGTGACTGATTCAAAGTTATTTATTTGCTGCAAATCTCGAAATTTGGCACCTCTCTCCAAAATTCTTCAAGACACCAATAGCTTTATATCGTAACAAAAAATAACCATACCAAAAAGTCCAACATTCGCTTCATTTTCCTTATCAAAATCGCCATTTTCAATCTCGCTACCATATCGAACCATACGTGTGACGAACTGTTCGCGAATGCGAATTTCTGATCTCTTTTCATTGGAAGACTTGCACAATAGACGCTCAGGACAAAAATATCCCGTGTATGGGAGGCGTATTTGACAAATTACGTGCGAAGTTTGAAAATCGAACGTGAAGCGTGCAAAGTGCAGAACTTGTGATTTACTCCTGTTTTAGCGTCAAGGCGTTACCGGAAAAAACCGCACGTGGTTAAATAGATTCAGCAACAAAAAACACATTTACTTTTATAATTTTATCTTGAACACGAAGAAGCTAAAAAGAGGTCTCTTTTCACACCCTCTGATAGTATTAAAGGTTGACATTCGAAATGTCACTATGTGTAGCACGTAAGTAATTTTGAACTTCTTTTCTGGAATTATCAGCAAGGTTTTTTTATTAACTTTGAACAGTAAAGTAATCGGCCGCTTCGACCACGCTTCACGTGCAACTTTCAAATTTTGCATGTAATTTGACGACTTATAATATATTGTAATTTGACTACTCATAATATATGCAAAAAGGAACAAGTTAATTATATGCGCTCCTCTCAAAGTGAGCTTGGGCGACCTGTGGTTTACATGCAAGTTATAGCGCCGTCAAAAGGCAAATTGAGGCCGCGGGTGACAAGCTGCTCATGAATAAATTTATAAGGCAAAATTTTGGTGGAGGTCGTACGTTAAAAAGCTTTAGATCTTGATCGTTTGGGAGCCGATTTCGTTGAAACTTAATAGAGAGCTTGAGGAATGTTGGAAGTGCAACAAGACTGTTTTTCCTTCGATAAATTGTTTTTCTTTGCGATGCTTTGAGCTTCCAAAGTTAAGATTTGGTAAAACGCGACTCCGTGTCCAAGTTTTCTCCTCGCGGAGAAGACAACACTTCTTGATTTTGCCACTAGTTGATCAGTTAAAACCTCTATTGTGTCACAACAGAAGCCGATTTTGTGATTTCAAGTTCCACTGAAAGTTATAAGCCTTTAAATTAGTAAAATCGTCCTTGTTTAAATTTGAAGACTTAAAACTTCTGTTAAAAAGCCTGTTTGAAAAAAGTGCTTCTGTTGTGACAACCTACAACACACCTATTTTACCTGTCTGCTGTGTCAGTTCAGGAAATTTTATATCCGCGCTGTATTCTTGGACACAAAATTGGTGGTTTTAGGGCTTCCGAAGGCTTATCGAAGAAACACGAGTGTTTAAGCCAAGAATATTTTATTATGTAAATTATGGATATAAAAATTAGGAAGCTATTGTTAACAATCCAGAAACAAACAATAGGTTGCATGCAATCTAAAAACATCGTGTGTTTTCCGTCGAAAATAAACGAAAGAAAAAAGCATTGGTGCTGAACAATTAATATTTATAACGCACACAAAATAGAAAGAGAATTTTACTATCGAAATTTTCAAAGCGGATTTTTTCCGCTTAAACGTAGAATTAAACACTAATTAAAACCAAAAAGAACGACGAAATCGAACTCTTTTATTATTTTCCGGTCTGTGGAGCAGTGTAGATATACACAGAAAAAAATTTCACGGAGTTCCACTTACGAAAGACCCAGATGTTGATAAATATTGGACACAAAATTGGTGATGTTGATAAATATTCGAGATAGAGATAGAAACAGTATTTTATTTTCGTTTTGTTTTGCTGTAAAAATTCTAAAAAGTTGCAATTAACGTTTCAACTAACAGATAAAGAATAAAAAGAACGGTACAGATACAACAAGGGAGCGCTCAACGCATTTATTAATCATTGTTATTATGAAAATTTTTATTTAACAATACTTAAAATGCACAATGTTTCCTGCCACACGATTAAACGCACGAGCAATCATTGATGCATAAACCAAAGATTTTATACTGCAGAGCTTACTCATGAATATTTCGCGCAATGTCGCTATCATTCGTCGCACTTCGTGCATACGCTTTAAATAAATGAATATTGATGATCTAGTCTCTCACCCGCGGCCTTAATGCCAGCTCGAATCGTTGGCTTTGACAGCTCATTAGCATCTTTATCCTGTTTATCCTTGCTCTCATCGAAGAGAAGTTAACTCCATTGAATTCCATGTCCTTTTCTGCATCGATTTTACTAAAGATTTTGGCGAAGCAAAGCAAAACGGCCGAAAAAGGCTTGCATTTCACTGTGGAGTGTTTAACTTTGTTTGTCTGGCAAAGCAAGAACCGGAACAATAAGGTCGAAAAAGTAACAAGATAGAATCGGTGACTTTCAAAGCTCGCCAGCAACTTCGTCCTTGCCCTCGTCGAAGAGGTTTACATGCAATTTAATACCTAGTAATTTTATTTACCGACGCTAAAAAACCGAAGATAATGTCTATGTTTACCGAAAGTTGGGACGAGTATTTTTTTGGCTGAGTTAAAACCGGAAGTCTAGGGCAAGTAACCTAGAAGAAAACAAGAAAAACCCTAGGGGCATTATACCCGCCGTTGTTCTCCTTCCCCTTAGGGTACAAAATACATTACGGTCACTCAAGATACGAGCCCAAGTGGTGTAAAGTTCTGAAGTTGGTGATTTATCGTACCTTTGACGTGTTTGCTGCCATTCGCCCTTACGTCTTCTCCGAACCCTTCTCCCTGTGATAACATGAATCCCTGATAGTATGAACTCGTTCCCCAAGGAATAGTTAGATATTTTTTGTGTATTTCTTTACGTACAGACATATACACCTACAAGGAGTACCAGCTTTTCAGCTGCGGAAAGTATCTGTCATTGCTGCATAACTTGGGATTGCGAACACTATGGAGAAAGGGTACCTAGTCTGCTGGACACACCATTTGATTTGTGGAACCTCTTTGCGCTTGATACTGACGGTTAGGTGATCTTTTCTTTCTGCAACTCCCTTCAGTTCATCGCAGAAGACGTCCGCAAAATGCAATAAGAACAACAATATCCAACTTGAATTCATCCCGTTTGCCAATTTTATTATTATTATTATTATCGCATGGTGACGGCATCTTTAATCGTTAACTGAACAGACGTGCATGCAAAAATGGCGTATAGCTGTGAAATAGATAAAAATACGCGGGTAGTTGTTACGAGTGTTCAATTTGATGAGGAGACATATTGAATTGAACACGAGCTGATCAGATCGGTTGATTATATTGATAACATAATTTGAGAGTTCCTTTTGGTTTTTGTTGTTAAATTTGTTTGTTTGTTTGCTTGTTGTGCACTTTTTGTTTGTTTGTTTTTTTTGTTTTCCCCAAATTTGCGACCGTGCTCCGAAGATTCTCTGAGAATGCCCAGTGGTTGACTTAAGGTTAAACCAACCGATATTTCCGAACGTTTGCAGAAGCCTTCAGGAAAATATATATACAAGGGTACAGTTGAACCCCGCTATTTCAAACTCGGTTATTTCGAAGTCCCCCAAGTTATTTCGAAATCAGGTCGAATTCCTTTGGATTTACCCTTACGTTTTCAGTCATTTACCATCAGCTATCTCGAACTCCGAACTCCCCGCTATTTTGAACTTTTCCTTCTTTCCCTAGACTTAGAATCAATCCCGTTATTCTGAACTTGTCAAGAAAAGAATACATCAGAGCACAGCTGAAAACGTATTGCATTTTATTTGAACTCATATTACGTAGTGGTTTTTGACTGACCCTTACAATATAGTACATTTATTTTAACACTGAATGTAAAAGCAGTAAGAAGGTGACCCCTTCCCACTGATGAAAGGAGTCAGGCCTGCTCCTAGAATTCGATCATTTTGCATGGCGAAATGCACCTACAGTACATATTTTACGGGGAAGACAATGAACATCCTTTCCACGTTAAATCAAACTGGGAACCACCAGTGCAGCAATCAGTTGCTTTAGAGAGCTATCTAAGAAGGCTTAAATCCAACTCGCAGCTGAAGTATCTACAGCAAAACACAAAGCACGCAGAGACCTAAAAAACACAGAAATTAACATCAGGAAAGTTGACATCTGTGTTCATGAGCCTAGCTGAGAAGGAAAACGAAAGGCAAATTCAATTAGACAACATGGAAAACTACAGGCCTCTTGCAGAACCTATGGTTAAAGAGATGTCCCGCGAAGTACAACAATTGATTGCAATGACCACCACATTACTTTAAAGAAATGGATAAAATATGGCTTTGTCAACCCCAAACCCGCCTCGAAATTCAGTATTTATACCCCTTACGAAATTCCACAAACCAACTAGGGAGACCTATAATTTCGGAAGTTTCAGGTCCAACAGAGAAGATATCAGCAATTAACTACTCAAGCCGATAGCACAACAAAAATGTCATTTCTCAAATTAAGACACAGTCAACTGACTTCATTAATTTCATTGAGAGGACTAAAGCTCTAGAGAACGCAATTCTAGAATCAATGGGCGAAACAAGCTTGTTAACTATTATTCCATAAGAGGAGAGAATACATACAGTATGCGAGGCATACGACACTTTTTCTATATAGTCACACCTCTTCTCCCTACACGGCGGTTTATTTGAAAAACGCTCAGGCTAACAATACTGGAGAACTCGTTCCAGTTTTGTGGCAAAAATTACCTACAAACACACGGAATTGCCAGGGGCATTAAAATGGCGGTCGCACTTGCCGAAGTCGAAATAGAAATCCTTAGCCAAATCGCATTTAAACCTGCCGTTTGAAAACGATTTATCGACGACATTTTCCCCCTCCGAGAGTCCAACAGAAAGGAATTAACTGAGTTCATATATCAAGCAAATAACCATCATCCTCTGGCTATCAAGTTCACGGCTGAAATTTCTGATACAGAAACTACTTTCTCGGACACCAGCGTTTACAAAGGCGAAAGTTTCACATATGAATCAGCGCTTGATATATGCAACCACTACAAGCCCACTGAAACATTTTAGTATACACATTTCTCCTCGTGTCACCCACCAGGAGTCAAGAAAGGTTTACGAAAGGAGAGGTCCTCAGACTGCTTAGAACAAATTCGTCTGAAACAGAGTTTGAGGAAAAAAATCGATCACATAGTCTTTGCAAAATCACAAGTTGTGTACATGCAGTTGAAATAATTTTTATCAATAGAATAAAGACTTTTATCTTTGCATATTTGTATCAAATAGATATTTAATGAGGTTTACTTCATGTTCCAACAGCTATTCTGGTATTCTTGACTTAGAGTGCACTTCAAACATCGTTCTTCAAATCACAAAACCAGCCGTGACCTTGAATTTCACAAAAATTGTACCAAGTTTGGTAACCACAGGTGCTATAAACGTAAAGAAAAACCCATTTGAGAGGGACACATTATTGTGCTATGAATCCCTCTTACCAAAGTCTAGATGCTAAAATCTTTGAGTCAGCTGATAAAGTTCAATGTGTCAACACAGAGAACATCTTGTCAGAATTTTTTTCCAGCCCACTGTACGTGCGTGAATTTTTGGGGGGCGATGGTCTTGAGTAGGAATTTTTTTCTTACGCGTATGCACTTGCAGGATTTTTTTTTCCAAAATCACCCGAAATTTCCCGAAGTTCAAGTGAGTGTTTTCCCAAAAACTTGCTATGATTCTTAGACTGTCAAAGTTTGTAAACAATCGAGCGTAATTTAACCGGTAAAACTATCACTACTTTTGCGGAAAATTCTTAAGAAACCCTGTCAGTAGTATCATGCACAATACATCCCTGTACATGTAATACCCTGAAGTTTAAATAATAAATACAGTTTTAAGATTAAATTTACTCTCAGTATATTATAGCAATAGCTGATTTGAACAAAATTTATAGCCTTTTTTCTACTTGTAGGAGACGGAAAGCTAAGCTTGCAGGAATTTTTATCAGGCGTCGATGTGCTTGGTAAGTTTTCTGACTTCACTAAATACTGAACATACTAATATAAGAGTTTTAACCCAGGCAGGCCTAAGAGAGAGAACCTCTGTTCTGTGATGTATTTGGACCTAGATACACGTCCAGTCACCCTGCTAGCAGAACCTTTCTTAAACTCCGCGACAGAAAAGAAAGACTCTGCAGAAATCACTTCATGTCTTCTGAGTCGCCGCAGTCCCAACTCACGGGCTAGGTCGATCCGGTTCTCTATCGTCAAACCGGTTTTTCGCTACACGCGTTAATTGTGTTGATAAAACGAAGGTTAAAACTGAGCCCACTGTACCAAAGAAGAGTGGCGTCCAAGTGTGCGAGCCCCCTGTGCGAGATTGATTACTGAGTTCGAATCTGTGTTTGACGAGAATCTTTTTCGAGGGAAAGTTTGATAGAATAGAACAACTACAGTCGAGCCAGGTGAAAGGTACCCCCGTAGAATATAAGTTTGAAGCTGATTGATGCAATATTGATTTCATTATTTGTTTCAATAATCCGCTTTTCAAATGAACAATGAAATATTCAAACTGAAACTCGGTCCCATACTCGATTTTTGATTCGATTAATTCATGCGACAGGCACGCTGGAATTCGGCAGGTTTCCCGATTTGTATAAATCGCTCCCAACGGATTCTACATTGCTTTTAATTTTTACTTCTGCTTTTCTAATTCAATCACCTCCTTTCAGTCCCATCAAAGTGCTGAAAGTTTTTTCCGTGTTTTGATTTGTTTCGAACAGCTGGCAATAGAGAGAAAAGAAGAGAAAAGTTTTAAAATCAGAACTGTTCAGGGAAACCTGTCAAATTCCCACATGCCCGAGGCATGATATCGTGCATTCGTTTAAATTGTATCCAAGCAACAACAAGCGCATGCTCAATAAAGACTTGACTCGATTTATGCAGAGCCTTTCTTTTCTCTCGCGGAGTTTAAGAAAAGCTCTGCTCGCAGGGTCAGACGCTCACTGACCCCGAGAGCCCTTTGTCAAGTTTTCAAAGACAAGTGCAACCAAATTCAGCTGAACAAGCAGAGCTTCACCGAAATAGCCTTTATCCTAAGTTCAGAAAACACGCCTGTCAGTTCGGACATACACACCCTAGTCATCTCTGGAGTTAACTGAAAATATGAAATAGGCAATATAGATAGTTATATTTCTTGTTGAACATGACATCTGACGTTCATTACAAACAGGTTAAGGGTTTTGACTCGTATTTGACTTATTTTCAGCTGGAAATTTCACCGTAACGAACGTGAAAGATAGCTGTCCCTGAAAAGTGACGACACCTGCAGTTATGTATTTCGTCGAAATTTGTCTAAATAATAACTTCGGGCTTAATCGTAGCAATATGGTAAGCATTTATGTTTTCCTGATCGAAAATTCGTAAACGTGATATGAGCTAGTGGCTAAACAAAAGACAGGTGATTGGTTCCGAGAGTTTATAATGGACTTATAAACGCAAATGGCGCAAAAAATGAAAGACAACGGTTAGAGAGAAATAGGGTGGTCAAATACCTGTCTTTAATTATTTGCGAACAGAGAGGTAACCAAATGTGATCCTACTTACAGAAAATATCATGGTACATCTATTTATATCCATAAAATTAAATTAACGGGGTATGATGTTGTAGTGTGGTTTTTAGCTAAGAAAAAAATTTGCGAAGGAAACCGAAAATGGCTTTACTTATAAGGGCAAATAGCTGATTAATTCCTCAGCGTGAAATGTTGTTTTTATCTTAGATAATAAATTAAGTGCTAATAAATTATACGAGTTGTTGATTGTAGTTTATCATTTGCTACGTCATTTGGCTCTGCCAATTCCAGTCTTCAAGGCCGAATGACAACCTCGACCCGGTTGATCGAAGCAACGTTACACTAATCCAGGAAAATTTTGAAGCCAGTTTGATGGCTTAACAATGTGGACTCCTGTAAAATTTTTTGTCCAACATTTTGACATTGGTGTTTTCAAACTATAACTTAAACCTAGCCAGAAAAACACAAAAACAACCAGGGAAACAGAACCTTGGGAAAGCGATAATCGCTAGCTTTTCAATAACAAGCTCATTTCTATGAACAAACACTAACATATTTGCGGCTGTTGTCATGTTGGCTGAATAGAAAATTAAACCAGCAAATCTTTGCGGAAAACTTAAAAAAAAAAGCGGCGACTAACTACTGCCCCTGTTAATGTATTTGGCGCTAAAAAACAGCAGGCCAGTTATCTTAGCTTTCCTTTTTTTCAGTTTAATCCATGATAGTAAAAATCTAAAATTGGGTTTAGTTTGGTGTAATTTAAGCCTCGCGTTTCAGTTATTGCGGCCCCAGCTCTTTATTTGAGGTGATTGAGATAAGGGACACAGCGTGGCGGAGATAAGGCGGAGCAGCTTCAGAGAGCTGTCAATTACCTTTTCCAATTGGCGAAACGCTGTTGGCTGAATGTTGCTATGGAAATTTGCAGGCAATTCGAAGTGCAAATATAATGGAGGCAGATGAACTCGGACAAGTCGAAAGCTACGTTTTACCTAAAAAAAAGCAGGAACTTCTACAAAGACTTTGATAACATATCAACATTATTATTATTACTATCACTATTATGATGATGATGATGATGATGATGAGGATTTATTCATTGACTGATTGATTGTTTATTTTCCCATAATTCAAAAAGCACACAGATTGAGATACAGAAATATTTTTACATACCTCAGGGCCGTCAAATTATGCTGTCAAGGTTTTCTACGCTTCCATTGTGTGTCACGTACACGTGCTGTTTGCCGTTCTCTGAAACCGAAAACACTCTTTTTTTAATTTGTATTCTTCACTGTTTTGCTGTTTTAAGTAAAGCTTTCCTTTTTTGTTCCACCTTTATGGTAGCAGAATGGCCTTTGAGTTTCCAGTCAGCTGTTAAAATTTTTCACAACAATCCACTATGTCTAAAAATTCACTGCTATCGATCAGAAGCATTTGCCGTCAAAACAATGTTATCCAGGTTCATTAGACTGGCTTTTCATCAAAGTTTGGATCCATCACAGTAATCCGCATAAAAGTTCAGCTTTTTATATTATAATTAGAGACCACATCGCTGAGAGTGTGAAGTCAATTTTCACACCAAAACGTCCGCCATTTTGCTTTGTAATCGCTTGGTAGCCTCTCTCCTTGTCTCCAGGCTCTTTTTTGATAAAAAAGAGAGGCTACCAAGCAAAGGGAAATAAACACCACACCCTGTCCAGCGGCACGTCCCCGTATAGACCATACACGTTTTCCCATATAGCAGCGGTGTAATATTGTGCTGCGTGAGAGGCAGTTTTCCTTGGCGTTTTATGGGGGTACGGTTTCCGAAGTGGATTGTAAGTTTTCTCATTGGGTAACCTGTATTTCGCAGAGGAGAGAAACGACAGCTGTGTTTGCAACTTATCAGCGCGGTAAGGAACGGTGGCTTAGGAAGAGAAGGGATTGGCACTAGTATGATGATGCAATCAGGGGATTGCACCAGAGAAGAGAGAGAGATGAGTGTTTATTTGAGGGGAGATGTTGATTTTAATTGCATAAAGACGAAGGAATCGATCACTAATAAGGAGATCATTCAATAAGGTGGCTGTGAAGAGCCTTTAAGAAAGAAAATAACTGAATATCATCGAGCGATGCGTGTGGTTTGCGTGTGGTTTTCGCTGTTGTGTTGGTTGGGTTTCAGGTTATTATGTAAGTGCGTAGTCTGGTACCTAGCGGTTTCCGTTACGAATACCGAGTCAACTTGTTTACTTTTGCACGGGGATTCCCGGGTTAGCAAATCGGATTTAAACATCACGTCATGAGATATGCCTTAACGTGCCCCAGACTCTGACGATCTGCTCGAGCTCGTGTTTTTCAAGCGTTATATTTTGATTCTACTGCTATGTTCACTGTTTGTATTCACGGTCTAGCCTTGCATAGGGTGAAATTTGAATTAACCAATCAGCATTCAGTAGGCGGGAAAAACTGTGGTGTCCTGACGTCATGCAGATTTTGTGCTCTTCGCTTCGATTTGTGCGTGATCAGCGAAGTTTATACTGTGGGGATGCGGTTTTATTTCAGCGTTTTCTTCAAATTAAGCGCTTGCCTTACTTCAATTTATTAAAGTCACAACTGTTTGCAATTATATGGGCTGGATGAGCAATCAGAATCGATTCAAAACTTTTTTCTGCGGCGGGAGACATCGCTAACTGGACTTGAATGCGAAGGAGGCTATAAAGGTTTTCCTCTTGTCCTACTGAATATCAATTTTCACAAGAAACTTCACATCCCTTTCACTCTCCTTGGCATCGTTTATCACATGGCTGTCTGCTGACTGAGCAGCTCTGAGTAGCGTCGGGTGCAATCCGTCTTCTGTCCTTGTAAAGATCTTCGGTCACTTCATACTTGTTTTCATCGTGTACTTCATGTCTGGTTTTAATTCACACTAACTTCCAACTTCCAGCTGTGATTGCCTGCTGTCAAAGAGATTGGTCTTATCGGTTAGGGATAAATGTTCCCGTTCATCAGACCAGAGATACATCATGAATGTTTGACAAATTTCATCTACAGTCGTTGTATGGTTGCGCTACACAGCTCATGCTTCAATTTGGAAAGAGGCAAGTTTGTATAATTTTCCACATACCCGGAGACGAAAGAAGAGGCCTTTTTGGAATTTGGAGCTTCCTTGTGTCATCGTAACAGCAAAAGGCTCGTGGTGAAAAGCTGCCGAAAATTTACTTTTCTTCTCAAAAGTCAAAACTCACCTCAAATTCAGGCCAAGCAAAACAAAGAAAACATGCGGACCGCCAAGGAAACGACACTTTCGCTTGCTTTATTCACCACGAAAAGTCAAAATAATTATTACCTAGCCCGTCGTTATAAGTGGGTGATTAACTTGACTAACTGGATTGGAACGGTAATTGCAGGAACAAAGTTTATTTAGTCAAATATTGATATGCTTGTTTTTTCTTGCTTCAATTTCCACTCCAGATAAGGTATCCTTCAAAACGTGAAATCAATCGACTTTTACAGACAGAGAGCAAAGAGAGGCAAATGTGTAATTTCTCACGAAATTTCAAGGAGATTTAAATTGTTATAATTAAAAGGAACAAATTTGAGAACTATTCTAGGATTCAGGCATGAGGAGTTTATTCAAAAAGGAGAAGTGAAAGTAATTTTAAAAGAGGAAATGCAGGTCAAGCGGTCCTGCATCAGTCCGCAGTGCCGAAAGAGATTTGGAATTATAAAACTTTGCGTTACGTCGGATTCGTTGCAAAAAGGAAGAACCGATAATCACAGGCGACTCTAAGAGATGAAGTTGTTCTTCAGAAACCAATTTCAAAATTTATGATCCGGCTGTTTAGTATAAGCTTATTTCTTGGGTGGTAGTTGCATTATTAAAGCTATGTAAACGTGCCTTTAGAAACTTAAGCGGCTTAAATCAGAAAATTTGAGTGTGATAATTTTTCCTTTCTCAACAAGCACTCGTAACGCCATTCAACTTGTAACGATGCTAATGTCACTTCAACGTCTGTTTTGTAGATCATACAAAACCGCTAAAAGTCTTACTGGAATTAGCTGTTTTGTAGCTCTCATGATGGCCGGCGTTGTTGTTTCTCCGAATCTGATCCCAGTGGGGCCCGCTGGAAGTAGAGCAGCTCGAGTCAACTCTTCTGATATAAGGAATAAATTCTGGTGTAATATTACGGTTTTAGACGGTTTTAGTTGTCGTCTTGTCACTCTTCTTACCCTTTAAACAATGCACACTTTTAATCCAACACAAGCCACACAAAACGCAAACGCTAGCAGCTTCGATCTTCGTACTAATTTTTACCTTTCCTGCAAGCGCAACAATACAATACTATTGGAAAATACCCTGCCTTTGAATGGATCGAGAACCCTACATAGCTTCAGTCGCTATAAACTCTTGCTTTTGCTTACAGACACAAAATACTGGGGTTTCCTCTGTTTTCAGTCGTAGCATTCTGAACCGTAACCGAGAACACTGACAGGACACCACGGTTTTGACTGCCGCTCTTATCGCGGGCGTAGTTTCCGTATGCAAGGAGGCGCAACAGTAAATATTTCGTCATCCCTGTGTAAGCATCCTTAGTTGTGGGCGAATTTATACCGACATTCAACGTTTGAATGAATTTGCATTTTTCAGCAGAAATAAAAGCGATAAGAAAGATAAGCTGAGTCATCAGAGTTAAAACATTACGTCATCCAGTAACGCTATAGTCAAAATATTGTGTCACACAATCACACTTTTTGTCACGTCGGTTCGTATAAATACTGAGGATCGCGCTAACATTTGTGAAACCTAGGGGTGGGGAGGGTCAGGACGGCCGGTTAAAATTTCCATTGGGCCTTTCTTGTTGTAACTTAATCCACAGTGATCCAGAGCATACAATACATCTACCATAGTTAAAGGCTTGGTTACCAATGATGGCATCGACCGTCAAAAATGGCAACGGCCATATACGAAAGGGAAATGGGCGTCGCCGTAGGTTCCGGCGGGCGAATAAGTAACCTACACTCTTCCAATTTTGGTCATATTTAACAATTATTTGCCGAAGGCGAAGTGGATACTGTAGAATAATCCAAAACAGAAAACAATGTTATCAATATTTTGCTTTATTTCTCTTGTTGGGTACCCCAGTTTATAAGTTAATTGATCGCTTTATACTCGCTATTGTCATTGAGAAAAAAACACTAAGATTGAGACAGATTTGTCCATAATGTTGTTGTTAAAACATTGGAAAGCATTCTCTCTTTTTTTTTTTGATAATTCAGAAGGATTCTTCGGTGATGATGTACAACATTTACTCTATTGATCCGGCCTGAGATGCTTACTTGAAAGGTAATATTTTCCCTTTTTTGTTCAGAAAAGGACAGTCATTTTAGATCCTCAAAATTGTCTTAAACATTCTTGCAGCTCCTTTCCAAATTTGTGGTTTTTGGCCCAGAATAAATCATAGCTTAAGCGGGCACATATTTTCATGACAAGGGGGCGGGGAGATGATTTTAATTTCAGTGATCTTCCACACTGGAGAGGGAAAAGAAGGAAAATAACGGACAACTTAGATTTCAACGTTTTAGGCTCATTTATTCCCTTTTTATCTTTCTTTTAATTAACTTGCACATTAATGGGCGAGTAATATCTATGAAGTTTTAATTCTTCTCCTTTCGGAAAATCGGGCATCGTTTCCATTTATTCAAACTGAAGTTCCCTGTCGTTGTCCATCGTACTGGCAGCCAAGCAAATGTTTCGTTGGATCTGACCTCGCTACTCCTGTACAGTAAAAAGAACAAAGACGGAAATGTAAATAAATCACAGAACTGCACTTGCATGACCAAATTCAAACACGCAACGATCGCTAGCACGGAGGATAGAACTAGCACATGATAAATCATGTGACAAATGTCAATTGCAAGGAGTTATATTCACGAAAATATTGTCTTATTACACCCTTTACCCTTTAATTATTGGAAAATAAACTGTCTTTGGAAGAATTGCATGTAACTTAAAATGATCCAAATCCAACCCTAAGAAAGGAACCAAACGATGAAAACCATCTGCTATACAATTAAGATAAAGCGAACTATTAATTTAAATTTGCTTAAAGAGGCAACAGACGAAAATCTTGGTTTGTATCGCTCAGCGTTAACGGCCTCTCAGTAGCAAAGCGGCCATGGTGTGTTTATTTTCAAAGGTTGCAAAAGGAGCTAAAGCATTTAAAACCATTTGCTATATACATAAAACTACATACATGAACTGGGGTGTCTAAAATTAATAGTAACAAAACAAAACTCGACAAATAAAGAAAACCCGTCTAAGAGTTAACGTGCTCTACAGTGTAAAGGCGGCCACAGCATTTTTCTTTACAATGAAATAGTCACTTCCACGACTCCTACCTCCATCACTTGTTTACTGTTCGTGTCCTTACTAGTAAGGTAAACCGTACAACACACCGCGGCGCTTTTCTTGATCTCGATGCTTTCAAAAGTGTTGAGATGTTACCTCCTGTTTACAGTTTTTTCCTGTTTACAGACTGAGATCAGACCAAGTCTCTTTCTATTAACTTGTGACAGTTCTTACACATTTTTCTTTCCGTTTAAACTGGCCAATCAGAATGCAAGAATTGTGGAAGGCGGCGTGTCAATTGCCAGAAAGTAAACGTGGTCCTGACAACCACGAGGACCGTCGTCAGCTATCAGCTGTTAACTGGTGTTTTTGACAAAAGTTGGTTTACAAGTGACAAGTTTTCTTTATTATCAGTAGCCTTTAGTACATGTTTTTAAACTCCCTTGCGAGGCATTTCCAGCCGTAGACCGAGCGTAGTGAAACGAGCTCAGTGTCAAAAACTTTTCGGGTTAAAGGACCAATATCAGTCCGGTTACTGCGCATGCTCCAAACTTTGATTTCCTGACAGGATGTCGCGAATTCAAAAGACGCGAGAAGTGATATAGAACCTTCAAAAATCCGTTTGCATCGTGCTCAGTTTAGTTCAATATTACCCTAAAGCTTCTCCCAGTTATAGATTAATGATATACAGTTTTCGTTAAGTTCCAATTTGTATGAGATCGGGATTTTTTGGCGTTGTTTTTAATGCGGTTGGACGGAGGACCGAGAGGAGGGAAGCGCTACGGCGCCGGTCGAAGGCTTCTTTCTCCCGGCAGCCTCCATAAAAGCTCAGAAAATCGTGAAAGGAATAAGAAGAAATGGAACTAGCAGCATACCAGAATATATATAAAGAAAGCAACCCATGAGACATGGAAACGACTGAAGGGATCAGTGGTGTCTGTATTCGCCCGACACAGCCATAAACTGATGGGTTGGAAGGCCTGCACGCTGCACGACTTTTACTTGTACTTGTACTTGTACGCCGCGCCTTATCTTGGTGTTTTGACCCATTTTGCTTCTTGTTTTTTTGAAATATCATTTCCTGCTTTCTAAGATTGCTTGAGAGGTTTATAAAAGCATATTTGTGAAAGCTAATACGGATTGATCTGTTCGGATTTTTTAGCTGAATATTTAGGCCGCAGAAAATTTTAGGAAACAGAATCCTATCCGCGAATTTCCGAGCTGCTGATGGCTCGCCGAAAATGCTAGCTGACCTTATTTTGCACTCTAAACGACATATTTGTCCCTCCAAAGACAATAGGAACTAATGAGTCCTATTGTTACAAAAGTCCGACGTGATGTTTCGCCGAAGAAATCTCTAGCTTTCACTGCAATTAAATCCGTGTTTCGCATCATGGATTGTGATCTATAGACCTTTTTTGTCAAGAAATTTAAGTTGAAGCTTCCTTGGAGCTATAAAACGAAAGCAAATATTTAAATGGCGGATGTAAACAGCGGATCACCGTGTGGGCCGTGGGGTAATCTTCTCCCCTCAATGTGACAGTTCTATTGTTTTTTTGAAAGATAACAGCTGACGTTCACGCGTGCATTATCGGGATAGTGTCCCTTTAAGAGAGTATGTAGAGTATTTTTAGCATTAGAAACAAGCAGGAAGTGTCAGGAAATAAAAGTTAATGTATTTTAATGCCATTTGCATTAACATTCAAAATTATTTTGTGATAGTTTCTTGCGGTGTTTGTGAGCCATGGATTGCTAGCTTTGAAATTTTAATTTAAAAGTACGCTTTTTTCAGAGGCAGGAGTTGTTAGAAGTCATCAGTTGAAATTTTATGCGACCACCCATGGCGGCGGAGTGGTTGGTTAAAGTCAATGGAATCTGCTTTTGTTTTCTGGATATAGGCGCCGAGAGAGTTTGGTGATCACAGCTCGATGATTCTGATGTCAAAATTTGCGTGATTAAACAACTCTGGAGGTTTGGCCAAAATTCGCAACAACAACACGGAAGGGCGACGCTTTCGAATCGCTTGCCATTCCACGTCTCACAACCTACTCAAAAGCCGGCACCATTAAATAAACAGCTAAAATTTCGTCAACAAATCTTGTCCATTTTCCAAGAAATGTACATACATGTAGCTTATGCTGTGCGACGTCCAACGACTGTAGCAAATCTGTTTTTAGTTTTAAATATATCTTCCCTTTGGGGAGAAACCAGAGATTGCGAAATTCACCCTGTTGGTTTGCTAAAAATGAGAAAAGATCAATTTGGGCAAGATAATTGAAAAGTTTGATCTCCAAGAGATAAGGGATGTGGACTTCCTAATACTACCTTTAAGTAAGTTACATTATCTTCGTTTGCAACCTAGATCACCCGTAAATTCCATGTGATAGGAAAATACTACCATTTTCGTTCAACCCTGAAGCGTGACGATTTTTCGCGTATGTTTACTTTTCAAACTTAACGGTTTTGTCTGGTTACGTGTCACTTTTCACCAATGAAATGTTGGCGGTTATGTCGCGAAATTGACAGGGTTCTGGGCGCTATTCGAACATGTTTTGTTCACGTCCTCTGAAACGTTTCAGGTTTTCCGTGCGGGGGAGCATGCTTTGTTCACGTGCTTTGAAACTTTATGGTCTGCGAAACGGCCGACATTGAAATTTGTTGTGCTCCAAACTGCTCTAACTCCTCGATGATTTGGGAAAGGGAGATAGATGGGGAGTGGACTTTCAATACTTCGATGAGTTCAAGGTCATCTTTCTGTAATTTTTTCAGATATCAGGCCTCTTTAGGCTTTGCTAATGTTTGCATTACGTCCCAGTATCCGTACCATACAGATTTTGTGGTGGTTACGGTCACGTAACTCGTTCGCAAATTGTGTAAAACGCCGTGGAATATAACCCGTAAATTGGTCACCTCCTTCACTGATAATTCTGTCAATGATGGAGCATTTTAAATCTTGATCTAAAGCGACTTCTGGACGGTAACTCCTTCCAAACTTGTTAACTTGTTTTAATTCAGTTTTTTTCGCATCTTCTCTGCTAAAACTAAAAGACTTTCGTGCAGCAAAACCTGAAAAGTCTCAGAGCACGTGAACAAAACATGTTCGAATGGCACCATGGACCTTGTCAGTTTCGCAACGTAACCGCCAAGGTTTCATTGGTCAAACGTGACACGTAACCAGACAAAACCGTTAAGTTCGAAAAGTAAACATACGCGAAAAAATCGTCACGCTTCAGGGTTGAACGAAAATGGTAGTAAGCAAAGGACTGACAACTTCGATTAATACATTTCATGCTCATTTATTCTTCATCTTTATTTTCTTTAACTTGCACAATCTTGAGCGAAGGATACTTCTGTTTTGAGTATCCTCCTTCTGGTTTCCACTTATTCATATTGAAGTTCCCTGTCGCAGTCCAATGCACGGGCAGCTAAGCAAATGTTTCTTTTGATCAATGCCCGCTTCTCCTGTACAGTAAAGAGAACAAGTACAGAAATGTAAATTACTCGCAGAACTGGACCTGCTTGACCAAATTCAAAAACCCATCGATCACTAGCACAGATGGCTCAGCATTTTTGTGAGATCTCCCTGTTTTACTGAATTGAACTAAGACTTGATAAGCTAGAAGAATCATTTTAAATTGCTTACTTCTCATCTTTAGCGATAGATGTCAATTGCAATAACGGTTATATGCATGAAAAAAAAAGAACGTTAACCTGTCTTCGATGGAATTGTATGTAACTTAACAGGACTTTACACTAACGCAAAAAGGGAACCGCACGATTAAAACAGAGTGCTATACGTGCTATATATTTAACTCAATAAAGATGAAGCAAAGTGCTTAAATGTGCCTAAATCTTCACGTAATGAAAAACCTTTAATTTGGGTCTTGGTTTGCATCGCTTAGAGTTTTAACAGGTTCCAATAATTAAAGCGGCCATGACGGTTTTTGTTGTACACTGGCTGCAAAAGGAGTTAAAACATTTAAAACTGTTTCCTATATATGAACCGGAGTTTAAAATGACAACAGACAAAACTCAACACATAAAGAAAACCCGTCGTAGAGTTAACGCCCTCTATTAAGCAGCCATAATGTTTTTTCTGAATCTCTGAAGGACTGTAGGAAATTTTAAACGTCAGAAAGAAAAGCTATCAGTCTGCCACTGTTTGCTGTTCGTGTCCTTAAAGTAGCTGTCGCCATCATCACCACTCTGCTAAAGAGAAAGTGTTTTTGAAATAGGAATTTTTCAACAAAATACTCTACTAAAAAGACATCACGAAAAAGAGACATTAGCGAAGAATGCAAAGAATGGAACGGGGCTATCGTTTATGAAACATATGGATTTTCCATCAAAACTGACTAATCTGAGCGAGAGAAAATATACGAGCAAGACATAAAAGGAAAAAAGAACCTATAATAGACTAGAAGATGGATGTTTAAGGCAAGTTAGGATTAAGACGTATTACAAACGACAAATTTCTAATTTTTTTAGCAAGAAACTGCCGCTAAATATTGACTTACCTCAGGCGGCTCGCTGGGTTTTGGTATCCGTATCATTGGTCCCAAGCTATTTCCAACAGTCAAAATCGATGACAGAAATAACAGAATACAATACACCACGGCAGCTTTCTTCATTTTGATGTTTGGAATCGTTTTCAGATATTTCTTCCCGTTTACAGTTTTAGCTACTGTAACAATAGCTTTTCTCGCAGTTGAGACCTGAAAAAGTCTATTATTATGACATGTTATTAACATATTTCTGATGGTTTGGTTTGAACTGACCAATGCAAGTTCTGTGGAAGAGGAGTTGGCAGCTGTCACAAAACAAAGATGGAGTTTGACGACTCCACCTCTTTTACTTCTTCCTTTCTAATTGGCCAGATGATGCTGACGCTATCAACACCATCAAATATCAATGTAAGGTACGCAGCTGGGGAGAGGTGAAGAACAAATTCTGTCGTCTACTATGAAACGTTTTTTGACGATAATTTGTTTTCTATTATTACCAAATTATCTTTGAAGGCAGCCGATAACGTCTATCCTTAATTTCCCTGTCGAATGCCTTGTGTAAAGAACACAACATTGGAGAGGAACATAGTGACACGGAGATAATATGTCTTTTAAATGGGCTGCGGAAACCCGTCAACAGCTGTCTGTTAATTAGTTTTTTGCCAACAATTTATTTAGCTTTGGCAAGTAATAAGTTTTCTTAGCAGCCGGAAAATAGCTTTTTTTAAAAAAATAATATTATATTTTCACCTTGCATAAAATTCGCAACCTAAACAGTTTAACTGATTTGTGTCTAGACAATGCATAGGAGGACTCAGTTATGTAAGTAAAGATATCATACCAAAAAAATATGGCCGTCGAGAAAACCATGAACATTCTCGAACATAAAAAAAGAAAAAATTTCGGCGCACATAAATAAGGAAATTAGCATAGAAATTACTCATCCGGGAGAAAAATACACCCCCCCCCCCCATGCGCTAACCATCTGTATGTTACCTGTTTTATTTTTCATGATACAGGTTTTGAAAAAAATGTTGCATTTTTTTGTTCGTAGAGAGAATTTTTATTTTCATTTTTCCGCTTGATGTTCCGAAATGTTCCATTTTCCTGCATTTTTAAAATCGATCACCGTATAAAGTATTTTTACTCGATCGTTTTTGTCATGTGTCCTCAGTTGAGATCATTTCTTTTTTCCCATCGAATCGAACATGTGGTAGAAACTTGTGATGACACTGACTGACGACGATTCGAGTTTTTTCAACCCACTTCTCGGTGTTAGGATATCCTGATGAAACACTCTTTCTCGTAATGATATATTACATATTGTTATCGCTAAGCCAAAGTATAATAATTGTGACAGTAAGGTCGCATTTAATGAAATGTTTTTAAACATTAAAATCTTCAAGAGATAATGAGGGAAGCGGTCAAAATGACTTCAGATCTCGCTTGCTCTTTTTTACTGTAATCCTTAAGCTGGAATGTGGATTTCCTAATACTCCCTTTAAGTATGTTACAGTTTCTTCATTTGCAACCTAGTAAATCACTCTTAAATTGCTTGCGTGACTTTACCGCTCATAACTGGTTAGCGAGGGTCGACATTTGGCAAGTCCAGTTAGGGACCCCTCCCCTCCCTTTTTTCTTTCCTTTTTTTTTTTTTTAATACAATACGACGAATTGAAAAAAATTCCTTTTTCGTTTATACCACCCTCTCCCCATTTTTGTTTATTTGTTTGTTGTTGTTGTTGTTTGGGATGATTAAACAAAGATTCTACGCAGAGATGATCTATAATATTTGCGCAGTTAAGTGCCTGGGCGGCTCATCTCAGATTTACAGTTATTTTAGACTATATATCCCTTTAAAGATTTCAATTTTCAATTTCAATTCAATTTTATTTAAACACAGCAACTTGACTTTGTTGAGAATGATTCATAAAAAGCGAGCAAAGTTCATTGGTTGGGGGAGGGCGATGGATTTGAATTTAATTTTTCAAGCCTATGATGGGAAAATAAGTAAAGGACTGACAACTTCGACTAATACATTTTATGCTCATTTATTTTTCATCTTTCTTTTATTTAACTTGCACATTCTTAAGTGAATGATACTTCTGTTTTGAGTGTCCTCCTTTTGGATAATCAGGCATTGTTTCCATTTATTCATATTAAAGTTCCCTGTCGCAGTCTAATGCACGGGCAGCTAAGCAAATGTTTCTTTTGATCAATGCCCGCTTCTCCTGTACAGTAAAAACAACAAAGAAATGTAAATTACTCACAGAACTGGACCTGCTTGACCAAATTCAAACACATGTCGATCGCTAGCACAGATGGCTTAGCATTTTTATGAGATCTCCCTCTTTAAATGAGTTGAACTAAGACTTGATAAGCTAAAAGAAACATTTTAAATTGCTTCTTCTCACTCTTAGCGATAGGTCAAGATGTCAATTGTATGAAATTATATGCATGACAAAACAAATGAAAGTTAAACTGTCTTCGATGGATTTGTATGTAACTTAACATGCCTTTATACTAATTCAATAAAGGGAACCGAATGATTAAAACAGAGTGCTATACGTGCTACACATTCAAGATGAAGCAAAGTGCTGAAATGTGCCTAAATCTTCACGTAGTGAAAACCTTTGGGTCTGGATTTGCATCGCTTAGAGTTTTAACAGGCTCCAATAATTAAAGCGGCCATGATGTTTTTGTTTTATATTAGCTGCAAAAGGCGTTAAAACATTTAAAACTGTATGCTATATGAACTGGAGTTTAATATGATAACAGGCAAAACTTAACACATAAAAAAGAACGGTCTTAGAGTTAACGCCCTCTATTGAAGCGGCCATAATGTTTTTTCTTCCAAATAGCTGCAACAAAACTTTGAAGGCGTGGCAATTTTTCAGCGCCAGGAAAAAATAGCTGCTTCCATGATTCGTACCTCCATCATTTGTTTGCTCTTCGTGTCCTCAAAGTAGCTGTCGCCATCATCACCACTATTCTAAAGCATGAGAGAGATTGTTTGTGTGTTGAAATAAGAATTTTTCAACGAAATGCACTTAACGGTTACTCCACTTTTTTAAAGACGTTACTAAAAACAAACGCTTAAAATAGAGATTAGCTGAGAAAGCATAGCCGGAATGGAACGGGGCTATCATTCATGAAACATACGGAATTTCCTTCAAAACTAATCTAAGCGAGAAAACGTACACTAGCAAGACATATAAAAAAAAGGAAAAACTACAATCGATAAAAAAATAGAAGTTTAAGGCAAGTTAAGATTAAGACGCATTAAGAACGGCAAACTTGGTAATTTTCCTTCAATATGCCTGCAGAAACCTTTACGATTACCTTAGATTTGCTGGGTGGTTTTGTTATTTTCTTCATTGGTCCCATGCCGCTTCCAACAGTCAAAATCGATGACAGAAACAGCAGAATGCAACACATTACGGCAGTTTTCTTCATTTTGATATTTTGAACTTTCCTCCCGTTTACAGTTTTGCTCACAGTTGAAACCTAATAAAGTCGCTTTTTATGAGCTTTTGGTCGTTTGTTTGACATTTTATTGACAACTTTCTGATGGTTTAGTTGAACTTACCAATACAAGAACTGTGGAAGAGGAGCTGACAGCTGTCACAAAACAAAGGTGGAGCTTGACGACTCCACCTCTCTTGCCTGTTGCATTCTAATTGGCCCGATAAGGATGACGCTATCAAATACCAATGTACGCGGGTACGCAGCTGGGAAGAGATGGAGAAAAAATTCCGTCGTCTGCTATGAAATGTTTTTTGATGATGATGTGTTTTCTATTATTGCCAAATTATCTTTAAAGGCAGCTGTTAACGTCTATTTTCGATTTTCCTGTCCAATACCTTTTGTAAAGAACACAACATAAGAAAAGGAACACAGGGACACTGAGAAAATATGTCTTTTAAATATGCAGAAACCTGTCAACATCTTCTCTTAATTAGTTTTTTGCCAACAATTTATTTAGCTTAGGCGAGTAACAGGTTTTCTTAGCAGCCAGTAAAATATTTATTTTTTAAAATAATATACTTTCATCTTGGCATAAAATCCGCAACCTAAACATTTTAACTGAGTTGTGTCTTGACAATGCATATGAGGACTCAATATATCAGACTGCGAAAATATGGCCGTCGATAAGACCATGAACATTCTCGAACATAAAAAAAGAAAACTTTTGAGCATATAAAAGAGGAAATTAGCATAGAAATTACTCATCTGGAAGAAAAATAAACCCCACTCCCATGCTATACCATCTGTATGTTACTTGTTTGATTTTTCTTCTTACAGGTTTTGAAAAAATGTTGAATTTTTTTTTAGTAGAGAGAATTTTTATTTTCATTTTTCCGCTTGATGTTCCGAAATGTTCCCTTTTCTGCATTTTTAAAATTGATCACCGTAAAAAGTATTTTTTACTCGTTTTTGTCGTGTGTCCTCAGTTGAGATCACATCTTTTTTCCCATCAAATCGCACATATGGTAGGAAATTTGTATGTGAGAAAGGTTTAAAGTTTATTAGAGACCATACTGCTAAAATCACAATGTTTTTAGCCAAAAGCGTATTACGTGAAAAAGGTGGTTATTATTCATCGTGGTAAATACGATAACAATAAAGTGTATATCGTTTGTCTCACGATGTGGTCACTTGAGATTTGTAGGATGATCTATACCGGAGACTGGACTAAAGAGCATGACAGGGATATACGACTCCCTCGTACCGAGACCTCCGCCTTTTCTGAGCAAGCCAGCAAGACCAGCCACCGCCTGCTTTGGAACGAGGTAAAGTTTATTGACCGAAACAAGATTCGATATCCTTTAGAAACGCCTATCACCTGCATGTTTAGTTTTTACAAGGGAGTAACCCCACCCTCTCTTCCAAGTCGTTTCCCAAGACCCATCCATAGAATGATTTGCCCACGCTATGTCATGTTTTAGTCTGTTAGTTTTGCTAGAACTGCCCGGCATTATTTTTGAAAAATGGACTTATAACTGTACAGAGATATTGTAACTAAATCGTATAAAGGTTAATCATACGCATACATAACAAAGTGACATAACAGGTAACAGTATAATTTATTTTTCATTTAATAAACAAAGAGATTCCGTGGCCTGAAATGTTTCTCAATGGCTAGGTTCTTGCTTTTCTTTAGAAAAGCTCTTTGAAAAACAGCCATCTGTTTTCCGGCACAGCTGCTTGACGTCAAATATCCAGCTGAAAAAAAAAAGTACACTTTCTCAATACCTCAAATTAACACTCAAATAAGGCCTTAAATAGTTATGGGGCTGATTAGGATTCTTTTCACGCCCACTTCAATATAGCAGTCGATCATTTATGCTTTGTATTAGAATTTTAATGTCAGAGCTTCTAAATTTATGTAATTTCCAAGATGTGAAGACTTTTCAAAAGCCTTCAGTTACAGTCCACTGTAGCTGTAAATGTTTGAGGGATTTCACCTCTTTCTTACAAAAGGAGCACAGAAGTAGATCAATCATTTTAAATCGGAACTGTTTTTTATTAGTGAAAACAATGTCGTTTAGAAGTTTGTACTGAAACCCCATTATTTTGTTTTAACTGTGACAACAAAAAGTAAAGAAAATTATTTCTTTCAATCCACGTCATAGGGGTACTTGTTTTTCAACTTCCTTTGACAGAGCAGTGGGAGGAGTTTGTTTTTCGGCATTTCTTTCTTAAAGTAATTTTGACGTGACGTCTTTCAACAAATCAACTTCCGTTTCGTGTATTGTATTAGCCATGCTTAATCCCTAGGATTCAGTATAACTGTGAATAGTTTTAACCCAGGAGTCGTATCATAAGTCTTGTGAAATGGTCGTCCGGGTGAGTGTAATCGTGAGAAGAACTGTTTGTGATGACACTGACTGACGATTCGAGTTTTTTCAACCCACTCCTCGGTGTTAGGATATCCTGATGAAACACTCTTTCCCGTGTTTGTTATCGCTAAGCCAAAATATAATTGTAGCATACAGATATAATAAAGACTACGACAAGATAGGATTCTTTGATGTATTAATAGCCGAATTTTCAAAACTAGTATCATAGAGAAAGGTGTCATGTTTAGGGGGAAACGATTAAAAGTGAACAGAGGCTCACCTCTTAGGATCCAGTGACTCCAACGCCTGTCACATTTGCGATATTCACGTTGAAAGCGGGACAATTATTCCATTTTGCGGTAAAAATACAGCAGCCTTCACTATGGGAGAAACTGACAAAATCAGGAGATGCTGCCTGGAAAGTAGCAAAAATAACAATTAGGAATGTATTATGAAAATTAAACTATTTAAATAGTTCTGGGTTAGACAAATTGCATACTTAATTAACTGTTGATCAGGGGCGCTTTTCATTTAGCCAAAATTTTCGGTACAACGAACTGAAATGCAAATGAAGCGCGGAGATCCACTGGAAATTTTCCCAAACGAACGGACGACTTTCCGAGGTACTTCACTTTTTCCGTTCCAACCGGTCGGGAACGAAATTACCGTTCCAGTTGCACAAAATTTAGTTTTCTACTGTTCGCCCTATAAACTCTAAACTCGTGTCCACAGTACTGTAGACTTAAAACAGTTTGCGCTTTATTTAATTTTTTCTTGCAAAACAACAACATGTAGCTACTATTGAAACAAAGTCAAAATCATTTCCGCTACTCGACAAAAATGTCCACTTAATGTCGGAAAGAAGGGGCAATACAACATCCACTTTGTTGGTATCAGTGCGCCATCAATGTTATTGACTTACCAATAAGATTGCACATCAGTACATGAACTGGAAGCGAGGTTCTTCGCCTGGATGGAAAAAGCCTTTCCATTTTACACGAAAAGTTTCCGGACTGAATTTTAAACCGAAAATTTAGGCTAAATCGAAAACGCCCCAGATGCAAAGTTTACACGCTCACGGAAGCCTGCTAAAGATGAAACAAAAACAAATCTCGTTGGGATTATTTTGTCAGGGAAAGCCACTTAATTAAAGAATTGGAATTTGGAATTGGTATCAAGCATCTGCATGAACCCCCCAGGCTCCAAAGGAATGAATTTAGGGATTCAGAATGTATCCCCAGTCCAAGCCAGGCTGAAATAAACAGAACAAGTTGAATAAACGCACCAAGAAGATGATTATAATTCAAAACAAGACTTGTAAGGTTAAGCAATACTAGATACTCATTTAACACAAGGCTTAGTTACGCTACATTTTACGTACCTTTACAAATTCTTCAATTAACTTCGCTATATTAGGTTCCTCTACGAGATCCTGACCATTGGTCACGAGGAAAAGAAATAAACCGAGCATAAAAACTCCATGGATTGACATGTTGCCAGAAAAACTGCTGAGCGCGGACAATTCCTGTAAGGAAATAAACTGTTATTGAAACCAATACAAATACCAACATGCAAATTATGTGGCAGTCCGTTTATTAAACCAACAGCATCGGTGTTCGGCTGCAGGTTGTTTGCAATGTTTTTGAACTGCCCATGTTGTCTTCACACAATCAAAAGTAATTATGGCGCAAATCTGTTAATTTCTAACAATCCTGGTTCTTACCAAAGTTGCACTTTCTTTTCTAGAAGCCAAACCTTGTTTATTATTTCTGTTCTCAATCGTTTCTTAATATACTATTCAGCTGATATTGAATTCTCGCTTAAAACAATTGTGTTTGTTCTTAAACAAACACTTCAAAGTAACGTTAATTATTGCGGTTAACCTTTTCAAACCTTGAAATTGGGAATGTGTTTGTTTGGTTTCATCATATCTTTTTAAAATATGTGATTAATGATATCTTAATTGCCAACCACCGCCACAGCAAGCAAATAGACGAGTGACATGGGAAAGAGGACCAGACCAATATCGCCATGCTGTTATGATTCCTGACTCATGATAAGTTCTCGAATGAGAGGAGCTGATCTTGGAGATAAATATGATAAAAGTTGCAGCCATATTGTGCTGAAACATTAAAAAATAAATAAAAATGTTATCGCTTGAGGAAGAAGCAACTTTTCTTTTGAAACGACGAGTTATCTACCCGACGAAACTCTTACGTTTGAAACCTTAATCAAGTAAAATCTAGTAAATTCTAGGTCACATTAAAATTGCCCAGTCCATGACTCCAACTTATTCAAAAAATTTGGAAATGACACAAAATATACCGAGCATAGACATGATAGAATGTTAGAGTTCCTTTGGATACAAAAGTAGATGTACACTTTATTCTAGATACAGGAAATCTCCAATACAAGTTAAAAATAATGAAGGGAAAAGAAATTTCACCGCTTTACGTGGTTTAACTGTGTGGGAGCCCAATGAAGAAATATGGCTTTGATCGTCTTTTTCGGAAGCCCCTAAGAGGTTTTCTGACTTAGGTTTCGAGGGAGACTATTCCGGATATAATGGCAACATAAATTAAAACCCAAGGCTGCTGACCACAAGAATAACATGTATATATATATAGGTACCTAAGGTTTCTTAAATAATAGAAGAATTTGGTAACAAAACTACCAAAGGTATACAAAAATAAATTTTCATAACATTTTTAGAAGAATGCAGGAGGGTGTTTTTAACGTATGGTATGTTTTGCGGTTTTACAAATTAGACAATTTAACCAGGGGAAAAGATCCAATATTTGAAATTAAGGTAATAACACTTATCGGCTTACTATTTAAAGAGGGAAAATGACTTACTTGAATACAATATTAAAAAGCCTTTAAGAGTTTTTGAGATGAAGCCCTAGCCAGAAGACACTAAACTCAACAATTCGTGCAAAAGTAAAGGAAAGAGACACTGTCTTTGTCAATGGTTGGAAACTTCGAAAAGATTTCATCCCTTTTCACGCTTGGGAAAATCAGGGCATGCATGCGTTCGATGAACGAACCTTTGAACCCTCTTCTAATTGGCTTGATATGGGGCTTATATCCTAGGCATTAATCAGCAAAATTTCTTCACTTCGTCTCTACTATTTATAAATAAAGCCGTGGCGTTCCTTCTCCCTTTTTGTATGTTGCTAGCTGTCATTTGACCTCGTCCCGTCTGGTCAATTTTGCTAGCTTTCTGCCGGTTTCGTCCGTCCTTCGTCATATGCAAAAGTCGTCCAAGATTCTCACTCCTTTTTCTAATGACGTCACTATCACTCGGTGTGTTTTTAAAACGCAAAGCCAAAACTTCATTTTTTTTTTTACAACATCGCACGTGTCATTTCGATTCAGTTACCCATTACTACTATCGGAGACGCAAATAGTGCAGGTGAACCATCATCATCACAGTTTTATTTCAAGCAAAAGAATTTACACGAATTTCATTTCTTTAGCAGCAGGTAACCAGCGTGACGTGATCTTTTCCTCACGAACATGAGAGCCACCCCAAACATGGTCAGAGCTGTCATGGCGGCCATAGCTGCAACAAGTGGCACGTTCACTGTAGCTACAAAGAGAAATGTCGAAAAACGCCTGTTAATAACTTCAATGTTATTAACTTAAAGTAGAAAATTAATGCTTAGAATTTATTCTCAAAACTTTAATTTATATTTTTCAGGTCATTTTTCATTTTGTCTACCCCTGCGTCATTGCTAAGACAACATCTGATTTTTAGTTCTTTTTTCTCTCAAACGTATGCAATTATATTATTAGCTGAGACTCAGTTACTGGGTAGGATATCAAGCAAGTGTAACTGTAAACTCACTGCAATGGAAAGCTTTTTTTACTATTATTTACCTTGTTAAAAATCTTTCATTTGCAATCAGCAACTAAACATATATTCAATCAATTTAAACTGAATTGCAAAAAACTTGATGTGTCCTTCTGTAAAACAACTTAACTGGTCTCATGCCATAAGCAGAAACATTGTTAGTTTTCAGTCTCAATCGCTAATGATTTTCTTCAAATCTATGGAAATCTCAAGACAAGTGTATACTTTTAACACTGAAAACACTTTAAAATATTGGTATAAAAATGGGTGTTAAAATTTAAATAAAATCGAGAAGGGTTATATGAAAGACAAACTGAATACTGGGTTCATTTTGACTAAGTCGTGACGACCACTTTATTTAATAAGTACATCTACTCACTCACCTGCAGTCTCCATTTTCTTGGCGTCGGGATTGTCATCTTGTTCCTGATAGTTGTTATTGTAATCAAGTGTAATTGGACCTTGTGCCAGTGAATACACACTGTGATCTCCCACCTCACGCCTTACTCGGCCTTTTTTCTCACATCCCCGCGCGCACCTGGACTCACTGAGCATCGGATGCATTGCAAATAACCACGTGACAGTGAATAAAGGCAAACGGCTGATCCACAAACTCGAAGGCTTCCAAACCGAATCGATAGTAACCCGTGGGGGAGGGGTAGACTACCACTGTGTCGTCAACAGCGCAGTTACAGAATTAAAGTTATTTTCAAGTAATACCAACAAACTGATTTACAAAGTAGACAAATATCTAGTTTCATTAATCAAAGGCTCGAAAACGAAATAAATACAACTTAAATAAATTACGAAGCATATTTTCTTTAAAAAAGAGTGCAATTAAGGGCCAATGACTATACCACAGTGCCTATACCCGATATCCGTATAATTGTTGCAATGCAACTTGGATTCGTTTTCAAATACCTTTTAACAATTCAAATTGCTTAAAAAGTAACTTCATTAATTATAAGAACATTTTTTCGTTGACTTAAATCAGCAAGACGCTTGTCTTCAAGAAGAGCTTACCGTCTTTTTAAAATGCGCTTGATCATAAACGATGCACTTTTCTAAGATATGGTCCCTGCGATGTTTATTGTGTGGTAGCAACAGCGACCGACTAATGTTAACATGCTAACCCGAAAAGCCTCAACTATGGACGGTTTTAAAAGTGGCACATTAAGCCAACCCCTCAAGAAGAAGAGGACGTCGTAGAGTATCTCGCTGATCTCCCGCTACGAGAGTTTGAGCCAATCTTGACAGCCGTCGCCGCCGCGCACAAAGACATCATAAGAACCTCCCTTGCACCAAGAGCCTGGTAAAACCAGGGTTTTACCCTGGTCCAAGCCTGGTTAAAAAACCAGGATACCCTGGTTCTTAAGCCAGGCTTACCAGACTCAAACCCTATGTGCAAAAAAGTCTGGTAACCCTGGTTACCCTGGTTATTTAGAAAACCAGGGTTACCAGACGTACCAGGGTAACCAGGGTTTAACGAGACTCTGAGAAGTCTGGGCTAACCTAGGTTACCCTGGTTACCCTGGTAAGTCTGGTGACCCTGGTTTTCTAAATTACCAGGGTTACCCGGGTTTAACTAGGCCCTTAAGGTCTGGGTTGATCAGGGTAACCCTGGTGAACCTGGTTAGCACATTTTACTGAAAACCAGGTTTACCAGACTCAGACCCTATGTGCAAAAAAGCTTGGTTAACCCCGGTTTCCCTGGTAAGCCCGGTAACCGTGGTTGTCTGAATAACCAGGGTTACCAGGAGCCCATTACCCGGAGCGTCCAACTGCCATAAATTCGTGCAACAGCGTTTTTACAAGTAGGTTTATTTTAAGATAACCCTTTCCCACGAAAATAACTGTTTCCAATGACGTCTGCATTAAATCTAAGCTACTACTTCCCTTGTAAATACTGAAATTATCGCTTGAAATACTGTCAGAACACTCCGATAAAGATTCCTCACTGGTCACTTTCGTCCATTATGTTTATTTCCAGCGTGGACGAGTTGTCGTAATTTCGTACTCAGTCTATTATTAATTATGCAATCGCTTTTTGATTGGCTATTTCAACCAATTCGCGGGAAAAGCTTATCTAACTAGAAATACGTGACTCGCAGAACCTCGCGAAGCTCAGGCACGGGTGCACCACAAAATTGAGCGATGGGGGTGGGGAGGGGATAGAAATTTGCTTTAACTGGAGGTGTATATGGGTGGCCACAATGGTCCCCAATTGGGAGTTAAGATCGACATTCTGGTTCCCATTCGCTTCCATGTAACTTGCATCCAATCCTCTGTCATGTATACGAAAATACGTTCAGCCCCCCCCCCCCCCCACCTCTCTTCATTCTAAAATAAGGTAAATTGCTCTCTGGAGAGGACGTATAGTATTGCTGTGGACCTGTTGTCCAAAACAATATGTGTGGTGTTTCTGTTTATTTTGGTTGGGTGAGAATAGGTTATCAGAAATGCAGTTCAAATTCCAATTGGAACTTGTTATCTCCAACATTAACCCGGCCATTTCCTTTGGATTCTGTTGTACAGTTTTTGTTCTATTTACTGGGTATTGACAAGTGTCAATAGCTAAATCAATACATTATTTCCCTTGACTGGTTGAGATACTGTAGCAGGAGTCTCTCACTGCTGAAGAGTGATGTGGTGCATTAAAAAAATTATCCATTTTTACCCAAAAGTTGAAATGAGAATAATACAGAATAATGGCAAGCAAAGCACAGAGTTTCATATTGATGTTGTAACATGTTTATTCATTCCCCCAACATACTATAGAAATTGGATTAGATAACTGTCACAATAATATAACTTAACTTAACTTTAACTTTATTATTTCTATAGCGCAAAAATCCATGCATATACATGTAATACATTAACCCTTGAAGCCCCAGTGACCAGCATCTCCCTACAATAACAATGCTTTAATTAGGTCATCAGAATTAAGGAATTGATCACCAAACATGAATAGTGTTAATGTCAGTAGAAAGAAGTTCTCTGCACTAGTACTACAAGAAATGTATGAAGACCAGTAAGGAGAATTTGCAGGTTTACATTGGGGCTTAGGGAGGTCAATTGGTGTGAAAAGCAAGAGTAGCTAATTAAGGGAAAGGGTGAATGTAGATTATAGCATGTGAAACCTTCAGAAGTAAGACAAACTTTCACATAGACAAATCATGTTGAAGGTGATCAGGATCTCAATTCCCATGAATTTGGTGCTTGTTTGTGCACTGGGAGGAGAGCTGTGATGCTGGTCACTGTATATAGCATGAAATTATTATCAATAATTAATTTTAAGCAGTAATGTTTGTTTCACATCAAACACATGCAGGTAGTACGTACCTATCCCCGCTACACATTTTAAAGTGGTAATTGTCAGGCAGAGCAATACTTGTAAGTGCATTTCCAAACCAAATTGTGAACAGAAATTGTCCTTTCTGATCCATCTGAATATTATTTCTTTTACTATTAACAGGGTCAAATTATATCCATAACGGAAAACATAAACTTTTATAAATTCCTACTGATCCAATATGAATTATTTCTTTCAAATATTTTTTCGGGAACGTCCTAAACTTAAGATTTAAATTTTTTTTACTGCTCATACACAAATATGCTAGTTGTTTGGGGAACTGAAACCTATTTTGTGAATAATTTCATTTCTCTTGTGTAATCTGTAATTTTGAACATCCTTGGAAAAGTAATTATACGTTAATAATAATTACTGGTACATCAAGAGTAAAGATACCTGTTCAGTCACCGTCCGTTGGAAAGGTACTGATATTTCTAGCAAAAGTATTTTGATGATCGTGTGTTTTTTTCCCGCCTCTTGTTGCTTCTATAACAAAATCATTTTGTCGAAGCACTTCTTGTCGGTGTCACCGGTCCTGATCGGTTTCAGCACACATTTTCTCGAAGAGTTTGTAGCCACTGGGTTCATTCTTACCGGTATTATTCAATTGGCGTGACTGAGTTATAATATTCGAAGACCTTGTATCAATTCTCGCGTTGTTGGCGAATTTCGTTTTGTCGCAGCGCTGTGCTATCAAGGTAAATTTAAGCTACGTTATGTATGTTTCAAGATTTCTCGCCTGTGATATTCCAGTCTCCTGTTTGTGTCCTGCTGATGGCTTTAGTCTTCGCTAGGCTATTATCGGAAAACGATGTTCTATACCCGTGCTTTCTTGTCGTCGACTCTTTCACCTTCGTTGTTCGCGCTGAATTTCAAGTCGGCGTTCACGCTGAGTTTCAGTTGTAAATCTCCCCCGGAATGGATTTTCAGCCACTTGTTTAATCAGCATTGCTTGCTTGTCCACAGACGATGAATAAACATATCAGCACCCAAATAAACGCAGCGAAGCAAGCAAGAAATGAAGAAACACGCCGAAGAAACATGAGAGTGCACAACTGTCAGCGGTCGCGATTTGGTTTTGTTGCTAGGCAACTGTGCCGACACCATCGAAATATATATGGGCCGATCGAGATTTGACCGCCCTTAGCGATCCTCGCGCGAACCCCACGCGACAAATTTATAAACCTCGCTACGCTCGGAGGGCCTTCGGCCCTCCTCGCTTCGCGAGGAAAAATAAATTTACTTGTGAAAATGCTGTTTCACAGACGCAGTATGGAAGTTGGACGCTCCGGGTAATGGGCTCCTGGGGTTACCCAGGTACATTATTTTTGACTATAACATCTGGGTCAACCCTGGTAAGCTTGGTTTTTCTTAGAAGCCTGGTGATGCTGGGAAATTTCAAGAAAGCATTGGAAACCAGTAAACTGAGGCTTGTATCCAATGTTCAAAAAGACTAAAAGTACAGTATCCTTAACAATGGATAACATGGATATAGTCCTAGGCCCAGCTGCATAAGGCAACTTGAGATTAAAAAGGGTTTTTTTTGCAACCATTCCCTTTGTTCTGGAGGATTTCTTTGTGTTCTCTTTGTGTTTCCTAAAGTACTCTACTCTATACTCACTAATCTGTCTTCGGCCGAGTTATCCGCGATACTGTGCCAAAAAGTCCTCCAGAACAAAGGAAATGGTTGCAGAAAATTCGCACTTAATCTTAAGTTGCTTTATGGAGCCGGGCCCTGGTGAACTAAATGCAAATACTAGGAGTTACACAGTACATGTATCATGAAAGGCCCACATGTACATGTGCACACACGATTACTTAAAGAGCCAGTGTCACCCAAAGTGCTTTGCGCGCCGAGGTACATTTTTCATATATGAAAAACACGCCATTTTCTTGATTGTCGTGAAGTCTGATTTGTATCTTCTTCCATCGCTGCCGTTAGCAATCCGAAAGCACTAGTGTGAATTTTGACTTGACATTTAAGTGTCGCCGTATCGATTTCGTTGTATATTTCTGAATTCTGAAGTGTTTTTGCAGTGGAGAAGGAGATCTTTAAATTGGATGCCTCGTAGGGTTCAGGAAAGTTGAGGCAAAGGCCGAGTCTTCCGGGCTCTGCCAAAGTTGTACGGCTGAAGGAGTCCGTGTATCAGTAGCGGAGGGAAAGAAAAACATCTATGGGTTTCAGCAATACTACTGACAGTCATTTGCCGAAATAATGCTACATTCGTTGCCGAATGAAAACAGAAGGAACATTAATTTACCACAAAATAACAGTAGCTACGGGCTTGCTCCAAAATAATGCTTATGGTCATGAGTTTGTGCTGTTTTGCTTAATTATTCCTTGTGTTCACTGTCTGTTTATGTTTTATTTTTACAAAAAGCGTAAGTGGCCATTCTGGTTTTGCGTCCAACGACATTGGTCGATGCGATCGATCGCGCAATCAATCGATCGGACTGTAATAGATCCATGTATACGCATTGAATGCAAACTCAGATCTTGAGTAGTTTTCTCCAGTGACATCTAGCGATGAAGACGTCAATATTCTTACTACTTGTTTTTGTCTTATTATTTTTATATCGAGTGGAAGTGGCTACTCTGGTTTTACGTCCATCGAGATCGATCGATCGATCGATCGATCAATCGATTGGTTGTTATAATAGCTCCATACGCGTTGACTACAAAGTCAGATCTAGAGTTGTTTTCTCCGGTAACATCTAGCGAGAAATATATTACTATTTTCAGGGGCTACTACTGTGAATATCAGCTTGCTGAAAAGGCCAGTGCGGCAGGGTATAATTTGCGAAACGTCCCGCAAACGTGCCAGCCAAACTTCAAAACAAAAGCACAACCGCGCAAAGCACTTTGGGTGACACTGGCTCTTTAAACAATACTGCACCAGCATACTACCTAATTAATTAAATCTTCAAGTACAAGGGGTACATTGTAGGTTGTAATTAGAAATGATAATATATATATATATATATAAAATATTTGTCCAGGTTTATCCTGCATTCAAGACTACTACAGCAAACCCCAAGCCCAGTGTACATTAAATGTACATGTACACTGTATGACGCTTTGTATTCTATGCCAGTCACTTTGTGGCCACATTCAGTTTACCTCAGAATGTCTATTTTTTAACAAATCTCCAATATCAGTTAAAAGATAAAATCAATTTAATATTTACAGTGTATCTGTGCATATGAGGCAAAACCAAATGAAAAGAATCATTGAGTAACAGGGAGTATACACATTCACTGATTTTACATTTACGGTCTTATCTGTTTTGGCTGCCTTCATTTCACTTGCGGTTAACAATCTTCTGAGTTCAGTCCTCTTATGGCCTTATGTAGACATGGTCCTAGAAAAAAATATTGAGAAGAAATTAAAAAAAAGTTCTAGGCCTGTCATACACTCAACATTATTAGGTTACAATGTTAATTTTCAATAACATATATAAAGGTTCATGTAAATTTACAATAATATTATGAAAATTAGTAAAAGGTGTAAATATTAATTTAATGACTTTTAGTCAAGTATTGGGTTCCAAAGCTGTGGAGTGGCAAAATAAGAAGGATTTCTTAAAATAAACTGTCACTTTAGTGACATTGACAAACATCGTACATGTAAGCATTACAGTGATAGTCCATTTCAAAACCTTAATAACCCTGATCAGAATACAATTTTCTAGTACACCATAACATAGCACATCCTGTTTGCATGTATTGTACTCAGCGAATACACGATGATCCGGTTTTCACATGTTCATGTACGAGGTTCCAACAATTCTCCAAAAAGGATGTGCCTATTGACTGAGTGAGAGGACTAGACAGGAAAATATTTGGCTTGAGGTCATGGTGTACAGACTGAGCACAGCGAGGTTCATGTGCCACAACCGGCTTGTCCTAACTCTGTCAATACACATTTATTATACCACCAATTTCATGCTACATGTAAATACATGCATTTTTGGAAAATTTCAAAACTATGCTTAAAAACACTCAAAGCATGTTAAAGTGCACGCGTGTTGAATGAACCAATGATGCGTGCAAGACTGGACGGCTTTTTCCAGACTGGCTTGCATCAACCCACCTGGCCCTACACACATCAACTTGGAATACATTTGTATCGTACATAATACACTAAGAGAGAACTGTTGTCCACACATCATGGAAAAACGGCTTAGTTACAAAAAGCCAAAACCACACCACCTCTATACTTTCCTGGCAGGGATGTGCAACACTGTGCCAAGGCTGTTGATGTGTGACTACTTTCAACTGCTTATGCAAATTGATGTCAGTTTTCAAGATATCATGTTGTTGAGTGGTGAAATGTTCATGGGTACCAGCTAGTTTTTTTATATAATATTGTGTTGGCGGGGATGTACGGTGGTATAAGAAGTTGAATTATCAAGTGACTGAAAAATGAAAATGGTGGACATGAAATTCAAAGCCCAGATGCCAGGAAATGCAATGCACGCTACTATTGTAGTTTTAACCTAGTTATCCCAAGCAGTTAGCCTCTAGTGGTCTAACATGGTTGTAACTGGGTGTAGATGTTATGTACTGAAATGAACTGAGACCCCAAGAGAAGCTGAACGTGAGGTGTTCCCTATACCAGTCAGGAGTTCTAACCACTACATGTACAGTAACCTACATTGTACAGAATGTAGATTACATAGGAGTCTAGATGTGAGCTACAGGTGCACAGCTGTATTGTAGGGCATTACTTACAGTACAAGGTCACCATACAGGCAGATGCCTTCAACACTGCCCTTTCTAGCACTATGCAGGACATGATACAGTATGAACCTAGTAAGATGACCTACTTCACTACCAGTTTTCTTGTAGATTAGTACAATCATGTAGCTGGTGTGTAGAAGGTCATGGGTATGACTTCAGTTAGGGATTTAACTTAGTGTCCTAATCCCACAATTGCTTCATGTTGAGCGATCATCATTCTTTTGATTAATAAATGACCAATCTTAGTAATTATTTACAACATCAGTAATTATTTTACAATATTAGTAACCATGGCTCTATATCAGCAGGGCTTTTGTTTCAGTGTACTGTTTGGGATTGTGGTTTGTCCACAATAATTAAGTATTCATGTCTTAAAAATTCAAGCATTCAATGATCACCAAGGAGATAATGTCTTCATATGACATGAATCCATATGCCATTCTGTCAAAATCTTTAAAAGGAATGCCTGCAACCAACGCCCAATAAACTGTACATGTACACGTCCTTTGTTTAAAGAAAACAGATCTACATGTAAGCAACACAAATTTGAAGTGTAACATGAGGATTCTAATGTATACAGCTAAAACGTTGTCTGATTTTACAGCCTTGAGCTTACACGAGGAGACCAAAAGGTAGTATGGGTAGCTGAAAATCGTTTGTGATTTGGCTGTAATTTCGCCGTTGTCGCTACTGTAGGAGGGGTGAAAGTATGATAAACACTTGCCTGTGTGATTTAATTTGTGGAGGGGTGAGCCACAGCTAAGTTTGGTGGATTTATTAATAGATTACCCATAGCACCTTGGTCTTGTTGCGTAGGTTTTCCGACAACGTTAATTGTAGCTGTATGTTTGAGTAACTTACCTGACCATGTGTGATGCATTCCTTTACTATGTACAACATGCATCAAGAAACTGTTTTGCTGTAGAACTTGGAGTGATACTGATACAATGTGTGCAAATGTAGAAACCTGATGAAAAATTTTGAGAGTAAGATTAATAAATGGATCATAAAAAATAAACTTACTACTCACATACATGTAGCTATAAAAGGTGAATGTAAATCACACTTTAATTTCATCTATACCACAGTACATGAACTACTTTACAGATCCCAGGAGATTGTTGAAGGAGCAGTATACTGGTAGATGTATGAGGTTCCGGTTTGAACTGAAATTTAACTTCTATATAGGATGTAACTAAACAGCACCAGTCATCTAGCCCAGTTGGTTGTGTTATTGACCTTTCAATAATTTTACAAACAAATCAAGAATAAAAAAAAATTGTGTGATAAAATACATGTACAGTAAGTTAATATTTGGTTCTTGGCAAAAGTGCAAAAAACTCACTGGAGACAGTTTGACACACTGAACACCATCCCCTTACAGCCAAATAGTTTTTTCCTTCAGCCTTTGCTTTAGGTCAGTAAGCATATAATTTTTTGAATCAGGAAATAAGCCAAAAATTGAAAAGTTGCCATTTTGAAGGCTGTTTTCTCATAACATGATTGAGCAGTTTTGATGATTTTCAAAAAAAGTTAACATTCATGAGACACTCAAATGCCCTCCTGGATTTATAAAGTTCTTTCATCTACATGTAGACTATTCCGAACAAGTAGGTACATTGTTTACATAATGTTTTCTGCACACTACAGGTGTAATTAGTATATTACATGCCATTCACCTCCGACCACAACAGTGGTCACCTCCACAGTTTTTTTGTCCATATCTGATAACAAGTTACCTGTACCTTTCCGTGGGGCTGGATATTAACTTGTGTGGCATAATAATTATTATACTGAGAGAACCATTATTCACCTTAAAATGTCTGTGACATTTAACATTTATTCCATGAGCATGTATGTACTGGGTATAGGGTGGTAAGTAACCAACAAGGTGCATAGCACAAAGTTGATAAAAATCACGTCATATCCTGAACAAGCACAACAGAATTAATAATGTTCCTTTATTAAATCTCAACTTTAGTTATCTTTTCTGAATTATGGGTGGCTGTATTTTGGACAAGCTTCTAGCTTTTACTTGGATGATATGCTATTTTGAATGCCATGGTACTTGGCATTGGCATAAGCTCAAAAAGCACCAGCCACACACCAAAGGGTGTCACATGTTGTTGCAAAAATGTAAGCACCTTTCGATTTCCTCTCTGCTAATGTTCCTGCTACAGTACATGCCTTTAGCATAACAATTGCAGTGTCGCACTGCTGTGTGTCTCTGTGACACGTCCTTGCAACATGTCCCCTCATACCCTGGCATCTACTGTATACAAAAGGAAGGAATTCAATGCCTGAAATTGAGAATTTATTGTATTACTACTACGTGTATGGGGTCTCCACTGTGAGTCTGTCATGGATAAATTACTGTTTAGTATTTGAGCGTACATTGGACATTAGGTTGGGATGAAAGTTCATAAATCTGGTGACCATTTTAGAACTGTTGATTGCAATGAAAAACTCCCATGTGCAAACTCCCTTGAAAAGAGGACTTTGAGAAATGCACACATTTCCACCTTATGCCACTGGAATAAAAATGCTATGGTGTCAAGACCTGGAGTTGTTACTATACAAATAATATCAAATCTGATCATGTTAGTACACATCACTATCTTTGCTTTAAAAAAAAACAAGAAATCTCATAAACCGTTAAAGTGCACCTGACCCCTAAAATTTTTTTTCGGCTAAATAAATTCTGTTATCATCTGGAACATTTCTTCGCAAAAATTTTTTGATTTGGTTAAATTCTCAATTTTCTGTGCCCTGTTAAATTCAAGAAAAATTTGGTTCACGTCCGAGTAAGAGGAACCTGGGGCGAGCCGTAGTTGTGACGTCAAATCAAGAACCAAGAATTCCACGCCGCTTAGTTTTTAGCTGTGTTTCTCTGACTTTATTTGTTCATCGAAGCCTTCTGACCTTCTAGCTAATTCGAACAAAGTCATAGTATGACTAAAATTCCAATGTTGTATTCCAAAGCAGATACTGAGAGGAGCTACGCGGATTCTGCTGATTTGTAGATGAATTTTAGCTCTAAATACGAGATAGATGCGGAACACGAAGTCGACAGTACACCGCCAAAAGATGAAGAAAGTGCCGTCCTGTCCATATCTGCTAAAAAGCCGCTCACCAAAGAAGAATGAATTGCTCAATGCAAAAAGGAAATAAAGGCAAACTAAGAACTGGAACAGTAAATAAAGCAACTTACGATTGGCCTTGGAGGGCCGCGAAGAAACCGGAATGCTGAGCTTCGCCCGTGAGTGTTTACATGTTTTATTTCGCACGTTCGGTCTTCACGTTTGGTCTTGGTTTTCCTGCTCTCCGCTTCTCGCATTTGAAATTTATACTTAAGCTGAGGGAACCTCTTATAGAAATGGAGATTTTAATAAAGCATTCCTTTCTTCATTTATTTATTTTACGTAGAAGTAAATGTGGAAACTGCGATATTACTTACGTCTTGTCCATTTCTGTAACCAGCGTTAACAATAACAATTTATAACACTAGTGAATCAGGAAGGCAATTATTTTCTAAAGGACATTGACGAGAATTATAAGCACGAGAGTTTGTTAGTATCGGTTCAACTGAGATTATCTTACCAATCATTTTTCTCTCGTCAACGTGCAAGCAGTTTCCTCAGATCCCAGCGCGAGCGGAAATGTACAAATTATGTAAATCAACCGGCCCTCGCTTAACTCGCGACTCGAGGGTTCGCCGCTCATCGCTCACACTTCCGACCTTTATGTGGCCTTTTTTCGCACAAAAAATGGTAATAAAAGAATTAAGAAAGAGACTGCTTGTCCTCTACTTCAACGGAGGATATGAAAAAGGGATCTCTGCACAGTAATGCTTTGATATGCTCGAGTGATTTAATATCACTCGAGATAAAATTCTCATAGCGAGGGACGTTCATAGACTAGAATAAGGAATAATGGCAATGGCTTGTTATTGTGGAGAAAGCGCGTTCGGTTCTGCTGAAGGAGGACTTTCTATAAATACGGTCTTTAATTTTAAACCCTTCGCTGGTTTGGGCACCGCTTACATGTAATTATTTAGAGCTTACCGTGTAGCCAACTTGAATAATTCGCAAAGGTAATAATTTTCTGCGTATCGCGGGTATTCTGTGGTTAATCGGCCGTTGAATCATTGGAAATACACAAAAAGCTATCGTTTGATCGGATACTAAAGTTGTTCATTCATTCATACCTTCTTCTGCGACAACAAATCTTTGCTTAAAATGCATCGAGCGTAGTATCGAGTGCTTGGAACGCTGCCGCTTTGCTCGCTATTGCTTTACAAAATCCACTCATTTCGTCCCTTCGCCTCTGGTCGCTCGTCTTCAAAAAATGCTGTATTTTTGTAGTGATACGTCTTGTGATTCGTTTCTTTGGTTACTATGTCTCCGAGCAATACGAACGGTCGACAGTTTTCTGTACATCTTCGAGAGCTCAAGAGAAATATAGCTCCGACAGAGATAGCGCGAGACTGCGGGTTCTTGATTTGACGTCACAAGGTGACAAGTCCCATGCCCTCACTGCTCGACCCTGAACCAAAATGGTGTCTATTTTGGGCCGATTTTTCGTACTTCAACCGCGCACAGAAAATCAGGGATTAAACCAAATCAAAAACTTTTTGTGACGAAATGCTCCAAATGATAACAGGATTTATTTGACGGGGAAAAACTTTTTAGGGTTAGGTGCACTTTAAAGAACTCACTAATTGGCAAATTATGCATGTTTCATTTCATGTTTACTCCGCTTTGACGAGTGATTAAAGAAAGATTTAGGCTTTCATTGTATTCAAGTTAATGTGTACACGTATCTGAGTGAAACGCATTTCAACTGAACGGTTGGTTAGCGTGTAGGCATTATGAAATCACCTACAACTAATCACCAATGATACATGTAGATGCATGGAGATACACGTACGTGCTTACATGTGAAATGCCTACTCCTCAATTCGGATTTGCGAAGTTCTGATAATGGTACGTCGACTACTTCTTGGTCGGTAAACGTTTGTTTTACTACGCCGGGCTTATCACACTTTGATGTGAAAAGTATAAGTCACAGAATGCCACATGTGTGAACAATGGCTTTCGTTGTTACTTGATACCACTGTCCCACTTGGGTTCAATTTCACAAAGGCCGTTTTTGATTATGATTTGCAACGTGCAAATTTGCAGTGTAAGCGTCGCTTACACTGTGTGTTAAAGCTTGTTACACTCATTTGGCAGAATGTCACAAAGAAAGGAACTTTAAGCCCTCCACAGAAAATTAAATGTACATGAAATGTTAGTCATACCAGCTACGTATTATGATTAATGAGGTTACATGTACTCACCGGCCTTGAAATCGATCGATCAGTCCGTTCATACTTGGATCGAGCAATCATCAACCATCTTTACAATCATCTTCCAACAGAGCACGTTCTGAGTTGAGCCTTGCGAATCGTAAGCGAAAATAATCTAAAGAATAGCGTAATAAACCACTTTCACGTACGATAACCAGCTCTATTCGACACAACCCCATTTTATTTGAATCTCACCGCCGGTTACCCAGCTGTGTGACCTGGCCGCTTTCAAGGGGTCATGTGATTTACAACCGCACGCTCGAGAATTGCAGGCGCAAGTAACCGGTGAATGTTTGTGTTGGACTTGAAGAATAAAATGTGGCTGGTTTCTCCGTGTTTGTGTGCGCCAGAAAATAAAACGTGGATAGTTTTGTACTCCAGTAGTTAAAGAGTTGTGGGATTCGATGCAGAGCTACCCTCCCTTACACAAAGGTACAGTATTAATCTTAAATTTCTTGAATAGATTCTACCTCCTCTTTGGCGGCCATATTGGTTCGTTCGGCTGAGGCCAGAAAAGTACATGTAAGTTACTCAGCCGAGTTTGGCGACCAGACATATTAAATGTCCAGTGAAAAAAGTTAGCTTCATTTGCAAGATATTCGAATTTTACCAAATAAGTTGGATTTTTGCAAGAATATAAAATAATACTTCTTAGATATTGACTTTTCTTGCAAGTAAATAGGTTGAATAAATTTCAATGACTGTGTTATAGTCAAGCAGCTCTCTCCTTCTGCAGCCAATTGGAACGATCTTTACAACAGCTTGATATACAGTGTAGCCTCAGGACAAACGTTCGTTACTCAAACTCAGTCAAAAAATTGGACTTGGTGAGCAAATATAGACAGGCTAAATTAGAATCTATCTGGCAAGCAATTTGCATGTCACTGAATAAGAATGATCTCTTTTGTTCATAAAACATTAATACACAAGTAAATAAGTGGCTGGATATTCTAAAATTTCTCAATCAACATCACCTTCTGTAAAATCAAAGTGAACCAGTTTTGGTGTGAATTTTTATCAACTTACCGATACTGTGTTTTTGCATTCCTTCTACCATGAATGACTGGGAATTATTAATTTATGATAACCTTTATTGACATGTCACTTTTTGGTCACATAAGAAATAATGTACATCTGTCAACTTCAGATTTTACTTGCAATTCAATTTCTGGTGGTCTGCAATAGCAGTACTGTCAAGTTCTATTAGTCGATACTATTATTGACACATACTTTAGCGTGTGACCTAGCTGTGTACTTATGTGGGGCCTTATTGCATGGATTTCCTGTCTGGATGAATAACCCTACTTTATTTATGTTTAATTTATTTATTTATTTATTTATTTATTTTGTTATTTGCTAAATACTGTACAGACAAGATGGTCACCCACCAACTGTTTCAGTTTTGTAACTAAATCCTGGCTGCATGTATACATAAAGGACAAGACAGGCACTTTAACCCTTTTTGGGTGAGAAATCTAATAAACTAGCCAGTCCACCCTCTCTTTCATGTAGAACTGGCCCTTCAAAGACCTTTGCAAGTCACTGAGTAGGTGTTTCTAGTTACAGTTCACCAATCAACTTCTGTTATGTTACAGTACTTTTTTGCCTCAAATTTTTTAGGGGCTGCATGTACGTAATTATAAGAGCATGCAAAAGGTGTGCATGTAGATGTCATACCAAAGATACTAGCTACTCCTGTTCCTCTAAGAGGAACTGTACAATATGGTTGCAGTGTTTTTGGTTATTTTCCTTGTTATTTTATTTATGTTTATTTTACTTTATATTTTTTTTCCAGGTGCATTTGTTAAAAACTGAAAACAGTACTTCCAAGTCTAACAGGGAATCCTTGGCAACAAAGCAGATAAGAAATACCACAACATTTGCAGTTCTGGGCCTATTTAGATAGTCTGAGTTTTGCTTATGCTGCTGGTCTGGCATATCATTGGAAATATTGTAACCAGTTCACTTCATTTATCATTGCCTCTGGCTATGATTGTCATAAGGTTTTAACACATTTCAAAATCCTCCAGCATTTTTTATGCCATGCACGACAGACATGAGAAAGTTTTAGCTTTTATTTGCATGGAACAACTTGCATTGTAGGCTGTTCATTAGCATGCATACAACATAGTCTAAATTGGTCCTTTGTATGTACAGTGTACTTTTGTTACTTTTTCAATTAGACCTGAAACAGAACAGAACAGAGGCATTAGTTTAAACATGGAGCAATCCTGTACATGTAGGGTGAGACACTTTTGCTTGGATCACTTGTTACATGTACACATTAAGCCACATTAGCAGTTCAGACATCTTTGTAAGATTTTTACATGATGAAACTCAGATCAAAATAATAAGTTTGAAAATGTTCGTTTAGCCCTGGACTTTTGCCACAAAAAGTTATTTATAAATGAGGAAAAGAATCAAGAGGCAAAAAAAGCAGGCTCAAAAGAAAACTGGAGCTGTGAAGGAAAGAATGTAATAATTAAAAATCAAGTTCAGCTTGCATGATGAAGGTGGCAACCAGCATAATGAGACATCAAAATGAACCAAATTGAAGTCAACATGTACACACAATGTACCTCATTCTCTTTCCAGATTTTGTTTTCGTGGAAACAGCTTTCTATCTTGCACGTAATGGTTAATACATGTATTGAATGAGATCAAGTAACTGAAACTACATGGTTAATACATGTATTGAATGAGATCAAGTAACTGAAACTACAGCCCACCAAAGTTATACCTTCACAGATTCCTTTCATTTTTTGCATTGTTGATAATTTTTCATATCTTATGGCAAAAAAAAAACCTCTAAGCACAAAAAATACTTTTAAGTTAAGTTACATTGTAATGTACATAAGAGATTTTTGGGGGCATATCTTTTTAATTTGTTTTTGACAAATGCTATCAAAATTAGATTGAAATATAATATGTACTTGTAATATCAAAGTACATACGTTGTAATCAATACGCAAGAGCTTGCTTTGCAGTTGTGCGTAAGTGGTAACTGTGTATGTGTTTTTAAATTCTAAGTGAGCAGCTCCTAAACCAATTTGATGAAATTCAGCCAAAGTTGTAATATAGTTTTCCAGCAATACCATGTCCGCAAATTTGAATTTTCCTTCCATTTGAAAGGTTTAGCTTTTGTTTTTCCAGGGGTACATGTAGTGCCTTTTATCTCTCAGCCTTACATTGTGAATTTTTAATTTTATTTGAAAGTTTTAGCTTATTTTCTTAAGGTACAAGTAGTACTTTTTAGCTCTAATCGATACTGACACATGTAACTTTAGCAGCTTACAAACAAACACAGATGCAAAAAATCTGAATCACGGTTTGTGAGACCACTGCATAAAGAAACAAATCTAGTGGCAATTGATTCCTCTAGCTTTGTTTTAGCGTGTGAAACATAATTTCTGAAAAGATGTACAGGAGAATTCATATTTTTTGAAAGAAATTAAAATTTTAACCATTTACTAGAATTGTTAAGCTTCAATCAATGGTTTGTACGAGTGTTTGTCAAAACAATGGACGTTACAGTAGCCTGTATGCAGACGGTCCTATGGAGTGGCTGATGACTTAATAGTCTAGCAATGGAAACATTTTTGGTTCCTCTGTTGAATTTGATTTGCAGTCGTAAAAGCTCTGGCTGATCAGTATTATTTTGCAAATGTATCACGTTCTGTAAAGTATCTTAATCAACATCTTCAGACGACAGTGCAATGCAACACTTTAGTTTTAACTGTATTTTTTTTTTGTTTAGCTCTTCAGTAGAGACGAAAAAATTTCAGTCAACCAAAGTAAAAGTTTGCAAAGTACAGTGTGTGTACCTGTAAATGTGGCGAATGTCACAACCATTTTTAATCCCTAGGCCGTCACTTCTCAAGCTGAAAAGTCATAAGCCAACTTAGAGTTCAGTTAATGTTTATAGGATTGCTCCATGTTTAAAATCGATTTGGTATTAGAAAGTTTTGTTAAGATATACACTGTATAATCATTATTCACTGTACGTTGTTGGTTTTGGTGGTATGGCAATTATAGTGTATGTTTATGTTTTGTACCCTGGCCATTTGAATTTCCATAGAATATGTATTAGAAATTGCACTACAGTTTGCAATAAAAATTATCATTGAGGCACGTAAGAATTGCTTGGAACGTTTGTCAAACACTGTTAACCAAAAGCCTGGAAAACCCAGGGAAACCTTGGCTTCTAGGTTTTTGAATTCTTAGAACGGGCTTGAGACTTTTCAAGTACTGTGATGTTTTGCAACCACGCTAACCGGGCTTTTCAGGTACATATGATATGTTCGAACCAGACTTTCTGGAAAACCCTGGTAAAACCAGACACACAAGGTTTTTGAGGTATTGGTTTGGAACCAGACGTACCAAGATAGCCTGGTTAAACCAGGCTAGCCAAGCTTTTCAGGTAGTGTTTTCGAACCAGGCTCACCATAAAAGCCTGGTTAAACCAGACTAACCTGACTTTTCGGGCTATAATTTTCGTCCCTAAACCGGCCTTACCAGGCTTCTGTGGTACAATACAACCGGGCTTACCCTAAAAGCCTGGTAAAAGCAGGCTTACCAGACTTTTTACCAGACTTGTTTTCTTCACAAAAGCCTGGTAAGTCTGGTTGAACCAGACTTGACGAGGCTTACCAGACTTTTTACCAGGCTCTTGGTGCAAGGGTACTGAAAAACGAAGCAGCAGAATTTCACCGACAGCGAAAAACGCATCATGTTAACGAGATCAACCAAGCGATTGAAAGGGAAGAGGTGCCGCCCAAATCAAAGGGAACTGACATGGTTACGAGAGTTGCTGTTGCATTAACTACTGTGAACTATGTAATTTCTTAAATGTAAAGAAGATCCTCGCAGTTATTAACGCAACTTATGCAGTTGCGAAAAGAAAGCCTGAAAAAATCAGGCTTGCCGGGATTCGAACCCTGACCTCTGCGATACCGGTGCAGCGCTCTAACCAATTGAGCTAACAAGCCAACTGGGAGCTGGTCATTAAATTGGTTCGTGTTATACCCGGGAAAGATGAAGATGAAGTTATGAATGTATGAAATTCGTATATTTGAACTGCGGAATGAAGAATTAAATGTAAAGAAGATCCTCGCAGTTATTATAAGTTGCGTTAATAACTGCGAGGATCTTCTTTACGTTTAATTCTTCATTCCGCAGTTCAAATATATGAATTTCATATATTCATAACTTTATGTAATTTCTGCCATGTTGAATGGGCAGCCTACGAACAATCCACCAGAAACGATCACAGAAGAGTCCTACAACAAAGCCACAGTTTACTTACAACATCTGCATGCACAGAAAGAAAATAATGTTCACAGAATTCATCAAGGCCATTGCATGAGGGACTTAGGCCATGAAAAAATTCGCAGCACGTATTCATTTAAAGCGTTATTTTACGCCAATCATTTCTGTCAGCAATGTAAAGAATTATATCAACACGTGCGGTCGGCATGTGACCGTGCGGTTATTTAACAGGGTGACATACATTAAGACAAGAGAAAATAATTTTCTCTTGATTCAGATTATGAGTAAAGCGATCGCGTCGTGAAGCAAAAATTATTACAGGAAAGAACGAGCGCAGTCAGTGCAAGTGGGGGAATTTTAAGGTCAGTAAGTCTGATTTTCGGTTAACCTTCTTTTGGCTCTGTCGAATGCCAACAACAGAAAGGGTTTAAGTTGCACAATTTGTCACCATACGCCAGGAAACGAGACCCAAAACAGGGCCAGAGAATTATTCAGTCTTGTCACGCCGTTTGTAATGATGTTCATCGTTTCAGTTTTATGATATATTTTCTTTGCTAGACCGCCACCATAGTCCTTTGTGACAATCAAAACCGGGTGATTTTAGTAGATTTTCCTGGGTGGCTGTCAAAACAGAATCGTAAGTTTGTGTGAGAATTATCTGGCGGGAATTTATTATTTATTTACGTAAGCCTGCAAATTCTCCTCGATGCCTCTTAGTAAGCCGCGCATATTAATTTTCTTTACTAAGATGCATTGATTTGTATGTAGGTCGAACAAGAACCCGACATCGATCAATTTTTAGTCTAAGGCTACTGATTTTTGTGTGAGGAAATGTATGTTAGAGACGTGGCGCTTTCATGACTCCGATTATAATTTATTCGAGCTACACTGGTATCATGTATTAACTTTCCCCAGCTTTATTGAGTTTTCCTTTTGATATTTTACTTACTGTATTTCAAGTATAGAACGTTTCAACCTAAATATTGTAGCGACATCTTGGGTAATACCAGGTTTTCTTCAAAACATGATATTGCATTTGTGTTTTGCGTGTAACACAATGCTGGCGGGAAATATGAGGTTTTGAAAATCGCGTGCGTCGTAATGACGTGACCGATCTACGATGCTATGGAATCGAGACAATAAGAGACAAGAGGTCTTTGGTAAGTAGCAATCACAATTACGATTTCAGTGTACATACCTAGAGACGAAATATTAGCATCGCGCTCTTTATTCTGATTTCCTAATGCTGTACCTGGAAACTTGATCACTATCACTGCGCTTTAGCTTATTCTGTTTCCTTGGGTAGAATATACCTGGAAGCGTTAAGTTTAACATCGCGCTTAATCTTATTGTCTTCCCTGGGTAGCATATACCTGGAAGATGAATGCCTAACATCGCGCTTTAGCTTATTCTGTCTTCCATGGGTAACAGATACCTGGAAGTGGAATGCCTAACATCGTGCTTTAGCTTATTCTGTCTTCCTTGGGTAGCAGATACCTGGAAGGGGAATGTCTAACGTCGCTTTTTAGCTTATTCTGTCTTCCTTGGGTAGCAGATACCTGGAAGCGGAATGTCTAACATCGCGCATTAGCTTATTCTGTCTTCCTTGGGTAGCAGATACCTGGAAGCGGAATGCCTAACATTGCGCTTTAGCTTATTCTGTCTTCCTTGGGTAGCAAATACCTGGAAGCGGAATGCCTAGCATTGCGCTTTGGCTTATTCTGTCTTCCTTGGGTAGCAGATACCTGGAAGTGGAATGTCTTACATCGCGTTTTATCTTTATTCTGTCTTCCCTGGGTAGCAGATACCTGGAAGCGGAATGTCTAACATTAGGCTATAGCTTATTCTATCTTCCTTGGGTAGCAGACACTTGGAAGCGGAATTTTCTATCGTCGCCTTTTAGCTTATTCTGTCTTCCTTGGGTAGCAGATACCTGAAAGCGGAATGTCTAACATTACGATTTAGCTTATTCTGTCTTCCCTGGGTAGCAGATACCTGGAAGCAGAATGTATAACATTGTGCTTTGGCTTATTCTGTCGTTGCAGCAATCAAAAGCGATCGAGCGATAATAACTGGCTTAAATACGCAATGTATCGTATCATCTCGCCTAAGCCTTAGCTTGTAGTGTTTGGTGCTGGAGAAAGGCAAATAATACCCTGAAAAAAATAAAATAATTGATTTTGGAAATCATGGCTCTGTCGTAATCATTATTACCAGCTTAGCCTATAAATTAGTAAGCGTAGGTTGCGATATTGTTTGCGCTCGTTTTTGCCTTCGCGAGGAAAAATACCGCCCGCTACGCAGGCTACTAAACAAAGATACCGAGAAGGCAAATTATTTTTATCCGCAATGAATTGTAATACACATCACTCAGCATCGTCATCTTTTACAGCACACAACTAATTAAAAGAACACCTCATCCCAGCTACAAGGTGTCGAACCATGGCACAAAGTTACTTATGCAAACTAGCTGAGGGCACATTCAATGTGCCCTCAGCTAATTTGCATAACAGGTTTTGGGCGGCTCAAAGCCCGTCATGGAGCCTGCAACAGAAAAACCAAGATTACAGCCCACATCACTTGACATCAAGGCCGCAATTCTACGCTTCCCAGGCCGACTTGTCACATATCAGGCTTTTAAGAAATTCAGCCCCCGGTGCCTCAGGAACATTCAGAAACAAGAGTACGATGCATGCACGCAGGCTATCGCTGACTTCGGTGAAGTTGTTGAAATCTGTGTACCATGCTGCGCCCAAAGATTGCCAGTATTTATCAAGAAAACACCGGGTGAAATTTTAAATTGCCCGATGGATGCGCCCTTCACACGAGAAGAATATCAACAAAGAATTACGGAGCCATTGAACCGACTCATCACAGGGGAATGTGCAAGAGGCCCTTATCAGGGCGAGCCACTTCACACGCGAGGACATCGCTTGAACATTGACCTGAAGAAAGCGCGCTGCGAGCCGCCGAGCCACTAAATAATATACTTACTCGTTCTATAAACACTCAACGCCACTGGCGAGCCGACGAGCCGCCGAGCCACTAAATAATAAACCTTACTCGTTGTATAAACACTCAACGCCACTGGCCGGAGCCGACGAGCCGACGAGCCACTAAATAATATACCTTACTCGTTGTATAAACACTCAACGCCACTGGCGAGCCGACGAGCCGCCGGGCCACTAAATAATATACCTTACTCGTTCTATAAACACTCAACGCCACTGGCGAGCCGACGGGCCGGCTCAAATAGTAGATCTCAAAAAATGGCCCTGTATTCTGTAGTTGCTAAGTAGACTTCAAACTGCGCCTTGTCGACAAACTCGAAATATTTTCTAAAAAACTCGAAGAAACTAACAAAATAGCTCTTGAAACCACGATCAATATTCCCCTGCACTGGTGTCTTTGTGTTTACATGCTAAATTGACCGTTTGGGGTCTGGGCGTCATGAAAGCGAAGCCAGAGTCCCTACCAGTTCCCAGCCAAGCGTAGGCCCCTGCAAAAATCTTCTTTATTTATAAGTATTTATAAGTTTCAGAGTTTTTGTTTATTGTTATTAAAATAAGCTTTAAAATGGGAAGGCGGACCAAGCGGAGGCAGTCAGCGCAATGGAGAGGTGCATCGCAAGCATCAGTAACTGGATGAAACTAGATAAGCTTAAGTTGAACTCAGATAAAACAGAGATAAACCTTATCGGCACTAAGCCACAACTAAGTAAGATCAAGTTTGACCATATCAAAGTCGGTCATGTAGACTTATCAGTGGAGACTGCCGCTGTACGTAATTTAGGAGCCTGGTTTGACCGTAACTTAAGTATGTCAACTCATATCAATAAGATCTGCCAGTCTGTATACTACCATCTGCACAATATCAGGCAAATTCGCAAGTACCGTACGCAGGATAGCGCTAAGCTTCTTGTGCAAGCAGTAATTATGGCACGAGTTGACTACTGTAACGGTTTACTATATAATTTGCCTGCTGTACATCTGTCCAAGCTACAACGTCTCCAGAATACTGCAGCACGCTTAATTACTTTCACGCCTAAATTCGATCATATATCGCCGGTTTTGTTCAAGCTACATTGGGTCCCAGTTGAATATAGGATCCAGTATAAAATAGGGTTGTTAACTTTCAAGGCAATTCATTTTAAAACACCGCAGTATTTAAGTAACCTACTATCTATCAAGAGAAACAATAGATATTTTCTACGGTCAGCGTCCAATGGACTGATCCTTGAAGATCCGACTTGTCGGTACAAAGTCATACTAGGTGATAGATCGTTCAGGGCATCTGCCCCCAAAACCTGGAATGCACTGCCAAAAGGGATAAGAGACCAGACTAATATAATTACTTTCAAGACAATGCTAAAAATGCATTTATTTAGAATGCTTATTCCAATTTTCTTTAACTGTCCTATGCAATATAATGTAAATAGTTTAGTTAGTCATTTAGTTTTTAGATAATTTCGTTTAAATCATGTAATTTATTATTAGAGATGATTTTTGAAGTTTGTAAAGCGCTTTTGATCATATGTGAATGTAAAAAGCGCTATAGAAGTATTAAACATTATTATTATTATTATTATTATTATTATTATTATTGAAAATTTTAAAGCCGCAGACGACTACAGTCTAGTCTAAACTTAATGTTTAGCAAAATAGAAAACGGTGTTTTTTAAGCTTATAACCAGCTAAAGGAGTTGCATGGTTAAAGTCTTCTTAATAAGTAGCCAGTAGCACTTCCTACCAAGACACTGAAGATACATATTTACTCGGGCTCGTTTTCCTGACAACTAAACAGTACACCTGTCTACTGTCCAGTTCAAATGTCCTTCCCGTAAAGTAGCAAGGAGATCTAAACTTGGCTAATTAGCGAGTTTTGAGTTGGACAACGTTTCTATTATTGTAGCTTAATATCAGCATTTTCGTATTCAGAACGTCAGAACGTTTAAGTTTCGTTTTTTTTTTAAATAAAAGCCCCGCCTTATTTGGAATAACAAAGGAGTTTATTAAATGTTTCCGCATGAATTTAAAAACTGAAATGCTCAAGCTTTTGTTTTTCTGCAATGATTTCAATTTGTCTGCTTCCAGCCAACTTTTAGCTCAACCCCGCAGAGAAAAACAGTGGATGTTAATAGATATTTTGTTTTCAGAAGTTTAATTATTTTATCAGTGGGTGTTGGTGAGCTTTGACAGACTTCACTGATAGAAAGTTATCACCGCATTGTAATTAGCCATTTTTTTAATCGAACGTTTTCAGTTTATGACATCTCTATCGCAAGTAGAACAGAACACTAATTATTCTGATACATACTTCCTCAAGTTGCTAAATAAAATAAATAAAATGAAATAATAATAATCATCATCATCATCACCATCATCATCATCATCATCATCATCATCATCATCATCATCATCATCGTCGTCGTCGTCGTCATCATCATCACACGGTGATGCGTGCAGAAGCGATGCCATTTTTTCTCACAAGCTACCACTTATGTACTAACAAAGGATGCGTTCGATTGGCCTTAATTATTCTGGAATAAGTTACAACGAAT